>CAXIWW010001037.1:0-210000 GCA_964036315.1 Acanthosepion esculentum
TACACACACACACATGTATATATATATACACACACACACATGTATATATATACACACACGTATATATACACACACACACATATACACACAATATATATATACATATACACACATATATAAATACACATACATATATATGTAAATATTGTCTGTTTATGCAGCAATCCTCCCTTAATTTTTCCATTAATATCGACAGACAATTTACTACGATGAAGATTTTCACCTATTTTTTTGTTCTTTTGTTGAAACAAGGCCTTTTTTTTGCTCACATTATGTAGACTTCGGCTATACTTCTAGGCAGTATCAAGTTTGATTTAATATTACTGTTTGAGTGTGTTCGTTGTGCGTATATTTTATTTTCCAAACACAGCATATTTTGGCCAGTGATTGTTTTTAATATTGTTAAATTTTGGTGTTTTTATTGTTAGTGCTTGTGTTTGTGTTTAAATGGGTTCTAATAGTGCTATGGTCAGTTGGGTGTAACTTTAGGTGTTTGGATAGTGTTGGGGAACCAAAGAATGTGTAACCTGGAATGCAGAACTTGTTGCTGTTTCTGCTTAATTTCTTCTTCGCCTCAGCAAACGTAAATTCGAGGAAAAATGGAATACTTCATAGTTTGGGTAAATAAATGTGTAATTTATTTACATATATACAAAAGCAGCATATATTGCTGTTGTAAAAGGCGACAGAGTAGGGAAGGAAGAAAGAAAAATGTCTGTTGGCTGATGTTTTGTGAAGGCGACAGATGAAAGTTGAAAAGTATCGGGTTCAGTCTCAGTCTGCTTGTGGCATTCTTGATCAAGCTCTGTATTTCGACATCTCAGTCGTGTCTCTCTCCCCCTCTCTTCTGCGGTGTTGAATCAAGGCATTTATATCCGTCGTATTGGTCTGTGTCTCTTATTGGGAGTTATTTCTACTGGTCATATAAAGTTAATTTTATCATTTAATACCAAAAACATGCATAGAGCCATGATGCACAGACGCGTTTTCACATTCTGCCTTGGGTTGTCAGGCAGTCAACAACCGGTTTAGTGTAAGAAACACGACAATAGGCATATAATCATGTAACTGATGTAATTATTTATGAATTCGGTTTTATCAGGAACACAGATCCTTAAGGGGCATTTGAACTCATAATGTTCGTTCGTTGTAATTTTGACATTGCTGGGGTGTTGTTGCTTACTTACTATTTTTTTCTAAATCTGTCTAATTTGGGGCCATTGGGTTCTCTTGTCAGGATAAATTCACTATGTTAAACAGGTAGAAGATGTGTGAACGTGTGCGAGTGAGAAGACATGTTTACGCAAACCAAAAATAAACCAACGGTTTGTGTATTGACATTGCTATTGCAAGAGAATTGAATACAGCGACCAATTGCATACGTATGCACATGACATGGATAAGCATATATGCCCAGTCCCACACTGTTCATGTTTATGTGAGCTGCAATGCGTGCACATGCATGTATGTATGACTGCGTACGTACGAGTGTATATATAAATATATATATTTACATATATAAATATACATACTTATAGACCACCAAATTAGACTATTTCTCCTCAGTAAATCATAACGATAATGAACGACAGTAAAAAAATTACAAACATTTATTAATAAAACCAAATGCACATTAACTACAAACAAGACGAATCTTCACTTAGAAATATTATAAAGAAATACACTACCCCAAATGACCTGATTAAAAAAAAAAAAAAAAATCAAATTATCTATTATAAAAAATTTAAGACAGCTAATCTTATCCTAAAAAATAACACACCAGTTAAGTCAAACTAACATTATGAGTTCAAATGCCCCTTAAGGAACTGTGTTCCTGATCAAACTGATTACATCGGTTACACAACTACATGCTTATCCAGACGCCTTACGTTACACCTATCGGATCACAGCTCCAACCTATTTAAACACACACAGACTTACCAGACTCCATTAGAAACATACTAGTAGAAAACACAAATATAATAACTTCATCCACCTGTAAAAAAAAAAAGATTAAAAATAACGGAAGATTTAATAATGAAAAAGAAAAAGCTAACTCTTAACAATATTAACTACGAACAAGGCCACAATGTGGTAACCGTATTTGGAAATTAACAACATCTCTATAACACACAAAAACATAATGCACACACCCAATTAAGCTGAAAAATTGAATCATCCTTGGTAATGGCTAAAGGTATAGCCGAAAGCACCCGGAACTATAAAAACATTTGGACAGTTTTTACACACAGTGTCCAGAAAAGAAAGCTCTTCAACATCAGGCGACCTTGTTGAAATAGGTGTAAACATGCCAACAGAAGAAACAAATCTGTTGAAAAATTACCAACAATTTACTTAAAAGGTGAAATGTAAAAATAACATACAGCAATTATGGAACTGTTTTGTTCCAATCTCTTCTGCCCTTGAGGCACCAAAATTTCTGTTAACGAATGCAGAAGTACTAATGTTTTAGCAGCAAATGACTCCTACAGCAGCTTCTCACTAATATATGATGGGTGGTGGGTGCCAGTTTCCTACACAATTTTTCAACTTCAAAGCACATCTTCTGATGATCTCTGGATAATTGATTTCAGCTCATGCGTACTTCATTTATATGCACTTCCGTCCAGATTAGACATGATTAATTGGCTTCTCAAAGAACCTCCTTGTTAAATAATTCAGATGGCCATACCATAAAGTGCTTTTCATTTTGAGCCTAGATTTCCAATATTTTCATTGAAATCAATGCAAATATTCCTGATGGAGTGCTAAACAAACCCTAAATGTTACCAAAAATCCTGTGGACTTTTGGCAAACTCATTAGTCCAGACACTTAAACATTGTCATGCAACCAAGTGGAAGGAGTTGGTCAAATGGTCAATTAACTACAACCACATCTGGAATGAGGATGAGAGAATTTTTATAATTGTTTTTGTTCTATAAATATCTTTTTTTAAGTAAACGTACCATTTTAAATCTTTGTATCCTTATATTGGAAACTACCACACACACACAAATATACAACACAGGTCTGCCTCATAACCATTTAGAAAGAGCCAGGGAATTATGTATGAACTCCTACAAAACAAAGTTAAAAAGAAGACAATGAGTATCACACAAAAAGGGAAGGATATTATATGAATTTAAAAAAAGAAAAAAGTGCATTGCATGTATATATCGCAATTAGTACTTTGTTACTTCAAGTCAGCTCTTATGACGGCTTAAATTCTTTGTGATACAGGTTTGATTAATCAAAAACAATTTTCTTCATCAAATTGGTTCAAACTTTATTTGAATAGCTGTTGACAGCTTTGCAGGATGGGCCTCATCATGAAGCTTCTATTAAGATTTCCACTCATTTTGTTTGCTGGGGATGTTAATGCTTTTCTTGAATAAGATTTTTAACATTACTTTATACTAGGTACCTCCACTCGCTAGCGTAAAAAGCAGCATATCACGATGAAAAAGGGCCAATAATTCAAAGCAAACAAAGTTTTGTCATCAAATTGTGTACGTCATTATGATGAGGAAAGACCAACGTATATTTTTATTATTTTTTTAAATGTTTTACTCCTTTCTATGACAGCGTGTTAATAGAGAAAAAAGGTTTGTTTTATTTTGAGCTCTTCCCGCGGTAAACACACGTTGATTTGGAAATTCTTACAAAACTCAAATAATTGTCGGATTTTAATGAAACTTTCAGGACTTATTCAGAAATGAATCAAATTACTTTTGATATTTTTTTTTTTTTTTTTTTTTTTTAGAAAATCTTGTTAAAAAGATATAGTTTTTTAAAAATGTTTCCACCCCCTTACATATTTTCATGAAATTTCGAGAAACTAAATCTTTAAACACGGGATTTGTTTTATTAGTTAAAAACAGGACTCTCTATAAAAAGTAAATCACCAGTTTTTTTTTTTTTGGAAAACAGTTACCCGTTTCATAGAAAATCTGCTCTGAATTATAAAAAAAAAAAATGTAAAAAAACTATGACATTAATTAATTAGAAAAACTTTGAATGGCTTTGGTAAATACATAATAAGGACATTATTTTGTGAAAAAATAAAAGATTTTCGATGAATAATGTATTTTTATAAAATGATTTTCATTTTTTAAAAATGCTTTTATTAACTTATTAATACTTCAAAAATCGTTTAAAATTCTTTATTGCTTTTAAGCACGTAATTCAATGATAACGTTAATGGAAAAGTAAATTTATGAATCGAAATTTGAAAAGCTCATAACAGTCGTTTGTACCCGATTATTTTTAAATTAATTTAAAAAATAATTTTTAATGAAAAAAACGTTCCTAATTTCTATCTATGAGGAATCTGCATGACAATCCTTAAAAAGATCACGTGATTTGATTGTCGTCTGAGGCACAGCAATCATTCCTCTTCAATATCTAGTTCTGTTTCACATCGTTAACAGAAAGGGATTTTTTGCAAACAAGTTAACGGTTAACTTGTTTGCAAAAAGCCCTTTTTTAATTTTTGTGAATTACATTTTTACTAATTATTTTTATTTTATGTATTTATTTTAGTTTGAGTCATATTTCATTGAAGTAATTTTTTTTTAAGTTAGTAAGTTGTTAAATAAGATAAAGATTAAGAACCTAAAACAAAATCCAGACTAAAAAAAAATATTAATAAAAAATATTTACATAATTGCTGAATAAATGTTAATATTTAAAAATTAATAGTTAAAAAAAAAAAAAAAAGCGTTCGCTTATTAAAATTGTCAATTTTGATCATCCATAATATCTGTCAACACCAATCAATATTTAGATGAAATCGATAGACATGAAAAAATTCAGACACATCGTTAAAAAATGTTTGGATACAATTTTTTATGCTATAAGTAAGTACTGTTTGTTTCAAATCAGATTCATTTAACTTTAAATTTTCTAATTTTACTCAAATAACATGTCAAAAATATATAATTTATTTTAGGAAGAAGTTTAAAATCAAATTTTTTTTTTTTTTTTTTTTTTTTACAAATTTCTTAAAAGTTAAGAAAATGGCCGCTTTTAAGAAATTTAAAAAAAAAAAAAAAAAAAAAAAAGGCATATATTTAACATTCCAATCTATATAATTTCTATCTGAAATAGACCAGAATCTTTTACTTACTGTAAGTAATAAATTAATGCATTAGCTTTCAATTAATAACAACATTTTTGTTTTCGTTGAGTTATGGTTCTTTATCATCTTGATGCTGCTTTTTTACGCGACCGAGTGGAGGTACCTATTTTATACCAAGATGCATCATTGTCCTCAAAAAATGGTTTCATGAACGAGCCTATATTCTAAGATTAGAATTAGAAAATGTCTGAAATTTCAAGATATAGTTGTATGTTGAACATATGATGACAACTATTGTCTAATAACTGCATTTTGTCAGGACCAGATATATATAAGCAGTTATGGCAACCTTGAGTATTTTGGTATGCTGAATGCCACAGTCATAGGCAAGAAGATTTGAGTTTCATATTAATTAAATTGTTATAACTACATGACAATAGACCAATTCTGAAACAGGTACTTGCATTCAGTTGTGATGAGTACTTATTGACAATGGTTCTACAATAGAGGGAAACTATTACCAATCACCGACAAGACACTAGATCACAAAAACTTATCAATTAAATAAAATAGTGAGAAAAGCTTAGTAAATAACTTACATAATTTGGTAATCATCTTTAGCTTTACTTTTAAAATAAAATTCTAAATCAAGTTATAAACAGAATAACTTGATGAAGTAGGAGGTTTCGACATGTACCACAGAGAAGGAAGAAAAAGTGGAAAAAAAAAATCTTTACGTCTCAATAAATTAAACAGAAAATAACAGAAAACTTGTTTGTGTTGTCACAGTTATTATTATTCAGTTTTACAAAATCATTTTTTTTTCTTTTAACCCAAAATTTTTTAAAACAGCTGCACAATTGTCAACATAAATAATATTGAAACATTTTCAAATAAAACTTGATAAAATGATGATACTGAACAAAATGCTTGAGAGAGAGAAAAAACAAAAAGAGTAAATAAAAAAAAAAAAAAAAAAAAACAATTATGGATATTGTAGCCGTGGTTCAAGGAATGTAGAGAAAATATGTTTAAGATGTTTCATTTGATCACATATAAACAGATAAATTTGAGTGTAGAGAAGTAAATGTGACATTAACATGAACATGTCAACAGTATAGTGGAGAATCAGCAGTCCTCATCTAAAATATCACATATCAACCAAGTCTTGAGAATGTATATAACCTATGTAACCAGTGAGGAGAAAAAAGTACCAGTTCAACAAAATCAACAAGCATACTTTAACATTAAAAGTAGCTTAAAATCCTTAGGATAAGAAAGCACAGTTTAATAAAAATCTGTCAAAATTTCTTCAAAGAAAATAAAACTGACATACTATAAGTGGAGATTAATGAAAATTGTTAATGCAACTGAACTATTTTTCAGTTTAAATGTTATTGCAAGTTTCACATCATCCAAATCTTTAAATTTCTCTTAACAACAACAAAAAAAAAACAAAAACAAAAAAAAACATTTATAAATAAGAACTTACTAACAATTCACCTCTTTAGTAGTTTTCAGCTTTTAGAGGTAGCTATTCTAAAACTGAATTGTATCACAGATTAAAACAATATCCAGTTTGTTTATATTTTAGAATAAAAAAAAAATGTAGGGAGCTGCAATGGGAATACGTTGTTGGATAAAAATGATTCAGTTCTTCCAATATAAGCAGCAACGTCAATACTGTTTATTACTCAAAGATAAATAGGCTGAGGAAATGACTAAGTGCCTTTATGTATAACACAGTGACCATACTTAAAAAAAACCCCAAAAACCTCAAGTACTATTATCAAAATATGTTCATTGCTGAACATAAAATTTATGAAGGGATTAAGTTATAAACATGATAAATGCAACATTGCTACAGTTACTTAGTACTTTTCCATGTAATTATAAATGTCATCTTAACAGAAACAATGTTGCTGTCAGTTTGTCTTCAAGCTTTTAATATAAAAGAAGTCGAGCTTCAATGTGGATTAAAACCATGAAATAGAAAACATCAGATAATAGTATAAATTCCATTTGAACCACGTGTCGACAAAACATCTTTCAGGAAGTTGGAAGTCATTTGTACATAGAAATGTAGAGAAAAAAAATAAAATGGAAAGAGTATAATAAATTGATAACAGGATAGAGAAAAATATACTGTATAAGTAACATCTATTGAAAAATAATTCAATAAATAAATTGAATCAACAGTTAAATCAATACAATATTGACAAATAAATGGACTGTAGACAATTAAATCAGACTAAATTTTTTTATTTACATTTGCCATAAAATATTTTACTCCAAATATGAACAATTTTATTCCTAGTAATAATTATTATTAATAAATGACAAAGTCATATTCTAGGAAAACCTACAAAATGGAGTTGCTATTAGACTAAAATGTCAATACCTACAAGTGTGTTAAAGTTATGTTACAGTAGGAGAGAGAGAGAGAGAGGAGGAAGAATATTATTAAAAAAAAAAAAAAGTGGGTAAATTTAAAGACTAAAAACACAGCTCAAAGGAGATGTTCATGATTAAATTTACATGGTAGAAATCTGAAGTGAATGCAGATGTAAATAAATATCAGCTAGATCTGTTATGCAAACCATCATTAAAAATAAATGTTCACTTTTTAATAATTGCATTAACCTGAAAAACTTGAGACATTACTAGTAGAATGTAATATGATTTAGTGGGGTAGGGGGAGCGAAAAAAACATTTTAAATTAATTTATAATATTAATGCTCTGTAAATTTACATTGAGCACTATTGTGTAAAAATTAAAATATCTATAAGAACACCGGATTTTATATCTTACTGTTCTTCCTTTTTATATATATATATATATATATATATATATATATATATATAGCATAATGAGAAGCCATGTATACTTTCTTGATATGTATTTAAAATATGGATAAAACAACTGAAAAGTTGCAAATTAAAAGAAAAAAAATTGAATGATTTTTGTGAAAGTATTTATTTATGTTTTTATATATTTATATTTGATATTTCAGATCCCAGCAATATTGCAAAACACTTAATAACCGATAGTGTATTTTCTGTACTCAACTCCAAAATCAAAATACATCCACCTCGCCTCACCTGTGATAGCCATAATATAATTTACTACTTATTCTGCACAATATGTCCTAATAGTGGATATATTGGCAAATCTGGAATTAATTTTAGATTTTGTTTCAACAATCACAAACTATAGCTGAACACTTTAATCAATCAAGACACTCATTAGACAACTGTAAATGTTTATTGATAGATTCCGAATTTAAATCCACATACACACGCAGAAAAAAAGAGAAATACTGGATTTTAAAATTAGACACATATAAACTAGGGTTAAACAAAGACTTGGGTATTTTAAATCTGTATAAATATTTCAATAGTTAAAAAATTTCTTTAGATATAGTTAAAAAACCTTTTTAAACAACATCTAAAATACTATCGTTAGATTTATGTTAGAAATATTCAAACACAGTTGCATTCCACATCACGTGACGTCCGCGTCTCGCGACGGACGCTACTTGTAAACAAACTTCCGAATACAGTTATTCAATTAATTTCTGACGAAAGATCGAGGCAATCTGAAATATCAAATATAAATATATAAAAACACAAATAAATACTTTCACAAAAAACATTCAATTTTTTTTCTTTTAATTTGCAACTTTTCAGTTGTTTTATCCATATTTTACACACACACACACACACACACAAATTAAGTATAATACTGGGATTACCATTATCACAAGAAAGTAATTGCATGTGAATAACGTATCAACAGTGAATGTACAATAGAAAAACAAAAACCAAGATCAAACAGTTTCTTACTGATCACTAATTTAAACCCAGATAGCAGAGCAATCCAAGAGTAGCAATTGTTTAATTTAAATATTTTAAAGAAAGTGTATCATCCAAATAAATCTCAGAGAAATTGTGTTACTGACCACTTGAAATGTATAATGATTGTTCATTATTAATTCATACAAACTAAATGCAACATTTTTATTACCCATTATCTTAATTTTGAAGTTAATGTTTTAAGCTTCATATATATTTCTCAAAACAACTTTGATTAAAAAGAATCAACAATGTTTGCACTTTTTTTTTTTTTTTAATATTCTATTTTCCCATTTTCTGAATAAGGTGTTGTGTACTGGGATCAAAATTGAGAATTTGTCCAAAGTTTGTGTTGTTTGTTCAAGTACTTTCAACAGTGTTAGTCATTTTCAAGAATCAATGTAGTATCTGTGTGGTAGGCAAGACACATGGTTTTTAAAAATGATAGAGATGGTTGAAAGTACTTGAAAAAACAGTAATGCAAACAAACTTCTGACACTTAATCCACATCTCATTTGAAAATTGGAAAAATACAATAAAAAATTAAACAAACCTCGTTAGTTCTTTTTAATCAGACTTGTTTGAATAAATATTTGGTGCCTAAATATACCTTTATATATAATTTTTTTTACCAGAATGCTTCCTTAGTGATGCCTATTTTGGGGCAATAGAAAGTTTCAGGTCTCCATGACATGAACCCAGCTGAGAACGATAATTTCTTGGCTAATATATATATATATATATATATATATATCCCAAAAACCTCAGATTTATAATGCTGTAGAATATACACCTAACAAAAACAAAGGCTCAAGCAATAAAAGTGATTATTAGACAATGAAAACATTTACAGATTAATTTGGAGCTATAAGGAAAAAACATTCAAAAAGGAAGGGAAATCGAGGAGAAAATCACAAAAAAATAAAAATAAAAACTACCTTCTTACAGAGTCCTACCCAAATCTTTATAAAAAAAGTTATGCAGTGCATGTTAAAAAGGGAGGTAATTTAATGCACCATAAAATGTGATGATAGAAAGATATACAATTACATAAATACATGAACAGTTTGGAATGATGGAAAAATTGAAATTTGCACAAATGTGTTCAGATAGCTGATGCACAGCTGAAGGAAAATGGCTTGGGGTAAATATTTGAAAGATATGCACTTTTTTCAGCAATTTTTACCATAGGGCTGATAAAGTAAATTCATTACAGAATGAACAAATAGGCACAAAGTCAACTAGAATTGAATTGAAATTATACAATGGAATATATATATCATAAGCACATATGGAAATATGTATTGTTCTTGTTCACATAAGTATATAATGTGGAACTAGTTTCCAAGTGTTTTCCCAGTACAGTCAATCTCCAGAAACAGAATCTCTTTACACCAATTATGTTTCAACCTGCCTCCTGATTTTTTTTAACTATACATGCAAATATACAAACTAGACATCCAATCAATCTGTGCCCTCATAGTAGTGCCTTCTGTAAGGTTTGAATTTCTTTAAGTGAAAATGACAAACTATTGAACCTTTTTAAAGATAAAATTAAAGAGAATACAATTAAAGATGAAATTTGAGTTTAAATGAACACTTAAGCTTAAACTAAGCCATCATTTTACTAATTAGAGATAAGGCATGCTTACAAATTCTAAAAGATATAAAACTTTACAAACCTATTTCATCCAGATTTTTTACTTTGACATTAAGAGTAAAACAATGAATATATTGTAGCTATGTTATCTTTTTAATTGCACCTAACCATAAGGGTCTTTACATTTTTGTTAGTACTGTACATTTTAAAGCTTAAAATTTGCATTATCACAAAGTAGACAGATACAACCACCTAAATCTAACTATATCTAGTTTAGGAAATAAAAACAAGATAGAATCCTTACTAAAATATATACTTTCCACAGTTCAAGAATTATGGCAGAAGAGTTAAAAGATGGGAAAATTGCAGAAATGTGTACATTTCAAAAGTTTGCAGGATTTCTATAAATCCTGCAAATTAAATGTATTTTGAAGTTAAAATTTTATTAAATTTACTAATGCTTTATAATTTTAAAACATTTACCACATACACACAAATATAAAAACACAATCAAAAAAGAAAAATTTTCTAACTACTCAATGTTTCAATAAGAATCTGTTATTATCAACTTTCACAATTGACTTCTTCGACTTTTTTTTTTTTTTTTAAATTAGAAATAATTTTTAACTGGCGATTATCTGAGACATTTTGTCTACGTAGGGTATCATTGTTTAAACATTATTTTAAATGTTCATTTTATGAGTTTACTGAAAATTTATCTAGCAATGCTGAATTATTAGTAAGTTTGAGACAAAAACCATTAAATGTAATCAGCAGTACTCATTTAACTAACATAAGTAAGCAAGGTCTTGGAATAGAAGATTGTGTACATATACAATACCACACAAAATCTTTTGCCACTAAAGTATTGTAAGTTTCTAATGATTGCCAGCTTTTGCATTGTTTTCTATTGATTAAATATTGACTATTGGAGCCAGTTCAACACCTAATTACTATATTTTGAAGGTAAGAGCTTGAGGAAAAAAAAACTGCAAAAGATTTTTGCCACCTGGCATTTTTTATGTTAAAAAAGTGCATAACAGTAGAATGGTGGCTAATAGATATTTTTTTGTAATAGCACTGATTTTATTCCTCTTAATATAGTGAAAATTCTTAAATCAAATTCGTTCCTTTCACTGCCTAAAATAAACAAACTAAAATGAAGATAATGAAGATGACCAAGAACATGAACCAGTAGCTGAAGAAAAAAACAAAAACAAAAAAAGAACAGGATTTCAAGAAGTGGCATTTCAGAAATCCTTCCAAAGTTTCAAGGCACTGCAAGAGTTTCAGATCAACTAAAAGGTAGTTGTCTTCAAAAGCTGCACCACAGGATGGTATAGAAACCGATCAGGACAGCAAAATCTCAGCCATGAAAAGATTGCAAGACAAGTGATGGATAAGTGCAACTTATGTTTTCAGTAGATGCTGCAAAGTGTATCCTTTGAGAATATTGACTGAAGGGATGCCTTTCAGCTAAGATAGCATCAAACAAAATACATTTGAAGGAAAGATTAAGTGGGTCAAAGTGTATGAACTAAGAGATGCAGATATTTGGAAGAATATATTCAATAACGAAACTAAGATGGACCTTCATTATGAAAACAGCAAAGTTTGATGAATAAAAGTCTGCTGCTTTGGTGATACATAAAAAGTGATAGTTCAAGAAGATTAATAAAAACTGACTGTAGCTTGAATTGTATCAAAAGCATCAAGTTGCTGAAGGACAATTTGGAAGATAGCGAGACTTTCTAACATGATGGAGCTCTATCCCACAGATCACGTTAACAATAGTCTGGCTGATGAAGGTGCCCTTGTATTGAAAGATTGGACAATTCAGAGCCCTCACTTAAATATAATCAAGCAAATGGGGACAGAATTCAAGAGAATAGTTTGCCTGAAGAATCCACACAATCTTCAAGGTGTGTGTGTGATTTCTCAGCTACACATAAATGCAAAGATGATGAAAGATTTGTATTCATCCTTTCCCAGGCAAACTCAAAAAGTTATATAGACTAAAAGGAAGCCACTGTCCTGGACACCTAACCATGGAGTAAGACATGTTGGTCACCCAACTATGTGATGATGTTATGACACAGAATGTATCCCTAATGACCTCGATGCAGGGTTGGCACAATAGACTCATGAATGTCCAAGCTAACTCCACAATAAAGTAATTAACTTCTTTAAATAAACATTCATAAATTTATAGATATTTTTTTTCTATTTTAAAACACTGTATATTGCTAGATTAATGTGATTTAGCTGAAAAACTTTTGCATGGTCATTTTTAGGGGTTGTCTTGCATTTTCCTCTTATTTAAAAACCTAAAATTATGTGATAATCCAGTATAGAAATGACTCCAGTTGGGTAAATGTTTCATAAGAAAAAAAAAAGCAGCCACTCATAACCTTGCAACCAATAGAGATTTACAATGGTCTAAAGTGTTGAAGACTTTTGTTCTGTATTGCATTAAATAAAAATAAGATTTCTAGTCTCAAACATTGTTTGTGTGCATATGTGTATCTCAATACTGAACAGTGAAAACTATAAATATCCTGTATCACGATCAAGCACAAAATTAAGTGCCATGACCAGATTTAATAGAAGTATATATTAACTGCAGATGACAAGAATTTCCAGTAGTTTTGTGGCTCAGTGATGAAAATTCCTGCCAAGTAAATGGGTGTAAGTTTTAGAGTGAGAGAGAGGGAGAAAGAGGAGAAGGGGCACACAAAATTTTAAATTCCAACCCAATAAGAGTGATACAAAAGTCATCAACCTAGGTAATTTGATGAAATATACATAGGAAGATGTAACTGCAAGTGACAAAAATGGAATCCATCCAAAAGTTTTGATAAAGTTATATTAATATATCATTGGCACCAATTATCCAGACTGGTTATTGTATCTACTGTCACTGCTATTATACCAATGATAAGTATAACAAGATACCAATAAAGTCTTTTTTTAGACTCACTGCTGACTAGGGTTGGAAAAAAAAACAAAAGAGCAATGTACAGCTCTTTAAAATAACTTGTAACATCACCATACCCAAAATGAAAATACAGATTGGTTTGTACATAGAGAAAACAAACAAAAAAACAAAAAACTTTAATTACAAATAATTTTGAGGTCTCAGACACATCATTCAAGCCATGGTTTACATTTATATGCAAGTCAGATTTTTATAAAATCTAGTTAATGAGATCTGCTCATATTTTACCAAAGTTATCCTTTGCAATATATGCTTAACAATAAAAGCATTAAATAACTCTTCTAATTTGACATTTAAACCATAAAGACAATACAGATACTATTTTTTATAATAAAAATCTCACAATTTAAGATGTTGCTTAATGAATGAGCTGTCAGTAAATGACTAGGATGATGCAAAAGTTAAACAAAAAACAAAGAACATTCATTTTAAATTCTTACAAGTTTATAAAAAAATCTATTTTAGAATAAATTGACTAGAAAGGCATGAAAGAATTCAATGCCATTAAAAGTTGCATTCAATTGAAAAACATTTTTAAGTAGTAAATTCAATTAGTTAATTTGCCATTTAATTTTTACTGAATGTTCTGAAACAAATTATTTAAGTTTCTTGTAACATTTGTCACATGATCAGATGTGAGCACCATGAGAAACAGGTTTGCTACCTTGTCAAGGAGGTAAAAATTAAAGATTTAGAAATCCAGGTTTTAGAAATAATTTTGCAAAAGAAAAGGAACAGATTTTTGCTTTGATGAAAGCAAGATTAACTGTTAACCTTTTGAACCCAAGTGGCCAATATACCAGCCACTGTATGAAAGTGTATATATCTGAGCAGCCAGTATACTGCCCAGAGTCATGGACAGCAAGGTAGGGGGAGATCTGTACTCATTAGGGGGTCAGGGTTCAAATGGTTAAAAAGAAAATAAATAAATAAGAGGCCAATAAAAGCAAACATGGCAAATGTTAACTTTAAATGAATCTTCAGATCAAATGTGAAACTGATGAATCTAACAACAGTAACAGTGGAAAAAATACTTTGCCAATGAAGAAATTTTTGTGGGCTACACACATAGACAAATGGGGGGGAGCTTCTCAAAGTCATCTAACAATGAGCACCAAACAAAGAGATAAGATTACTTCTATTGCTTTTGAAAACTAGTTCAAGTCGATGAAAAATTATCATGCTTGACATTTCTCTCACAATGAATATAATCAGGAAGAGACTATTTGTGGAGATTCTTGAACAGTTGTTGCATAAAGTTCCTCAAGATTCTCAGGACTATTCTCTGGCTTACCAGTTGGTGTGGTTAGATCAACTGATTTACTATGAAGGTAAAATTTGAGGTGACTCAGTTTTGGAGGCAAACTCATTCGATGCCAGTCATTTTTGTGGAAGTGATCAGAATGTGGAGTTTCAGCAGTTGATGTGGTGATAAAAGTATCATCTGAAAAATCCAAAGTAAGTAACTCCACTTGATCATCATCCAGCATTTGTCCTGTACTGGCTAGACTCTCTGTGTCAGAATCATCCAAGATCTCTGAAGCAGGGGAGGGGATTTTCAGAACTGGACTGCCTTCAGGACCTCTTACATATTTTGTTGGAGTGATGCATGGTTTGTTAAGAATTCCCATTTTCCTTGGAGATGCAGTGCTGGATTGTGAATTGAGATTTTTAATATTCTTTGGTTGTGATTCATTAGTTGGAGTTTCAGGAGAAACATTTTTGGGGTGGGTAATATTAGAAACTTTGCATGGATAAACATTGTGCATGTAAGGATCCATACCAGTGTCCACTCTTAAAATAATACCTTTTAACTTTGATTTTCGCAGACCAGATGGTGATCCAACAGTCACTTCTGAATTAGGTCGATGAATTGTGGGTCCAGTTTCAGATCTGCTTTTACCAAACATCCGGAGCATAGGTCTCTTTTCAGAGACTGCAGTAACTTCTGTGACAGCCACCTGGTTGTCCTGGTGGTAGGGCACATGATTTGTTGTTGTTGTAGTGGTGGTGGTGGTGGTATTAGTAACAATGGTGGCTTGAGGCATGTAAGTATGCTCTAAAACAGGTGTGGAGAATTTTTTAAAACTGAAACTATTCTGATTTCTTCCTTTTACTTTGTAGTTTGGTTGAGTCATATATTCCTCTTCCAAACTTGGGGCATCAAAATCCTCATCAAAATCAGTTGGACTTATGCTTTCTGATGTGACACTTGGAGAAACTGCTGTATTGCACTCAATGGCCTGCCTGTAACTGAGGCGCCGTGCCTGCTCAGGTGAACTAAAAATTACAGATGGAGCCACAAAAGAGCCTTCAGATTCATCACAATTGTCTTTAGATTGGCTAGTATCAAAGTCCAACTCAATAGTTGTTGGAGAGGTGGTTGTCACAGAGAATGTGATTTGTTCTTTACTGCAACTTTGTTGGTAGGTGGTGGGTGTAGTCAGCACATTGGAGCTGTATGTACAAGTGCTGATGTGTGGAACAACTGTGCCATCACCCATCTCTGCCTCCTTTTCATGGCTTGGAGGAGGAGAAGGCGTTTCAGATCCAACCCCTGCACTACGCACACCAAGCTGAATATGTTTGCGTTTCTCCAAGCGACGTTCATGGATTTCATCACTGATTGATTCTAAGTTACGTAACGCTTCTGCATATGCAGCCTTTGCATTGATTACTTCAGCTTCAAGATGGCTCACCCGTTGCTTTTGTTCCTGAAAAAAAAAAAAAAATTCAATATTCACTATAGTACTATTAAAGGTAAGTGTAAAGTAAATAATGAAAAGACTGGAAGATAAATCAGTCAAAATATGTGATAAAAAGTTAAGACAACAAATGAGGAAACTGACCCGAATGAATATAGGTATAATAGTAACACCAGTGTTTTGAGTAAACAGTGGTGTTACTATTATGCCTATATTCATTCAGATCAGTGTGTGTCTAATAAAAACCTCAGCTTTCAGTAACTTCAATCCTTAACTTAAAAAAAAAAAAACCACATGCACTCCAAAATATAAAAATAAGCAAATTACTTAATATAAAATTCTCTTTCTACATTATTGCCAGAAGAGTTCACTACTTGCAGATGGGCAATTTGCTTATTTGTGTGGAGTGGGCTCTTAGGGATATACATTGTGATTTATATATGTGGATAAATAAGTGGCATATACTGATTTTTAAAATCAGTATGTAAATGAAGCACTGAATTTTTTTTATATTCTTTCATCTCAATTTTAATTTGTCTTCTTAAAAAAAAAAAAAAAAAAATCACAACTACTCAGATTGTTAGCCTACTGCCATTGATACAGCACACAGCTAAAAATAAAGCTACTCTCTGATTCCAATCAGTGCTGATGACCATACTGAGTAGTTGTGATTATTGCATTTACATTTCGTTTTTTTTGTTTGTTTTTAAGAAAAAAAAAAAAAAAACCTTACATCCATCAGCTGATTAAACTTCACTTTCATTTCAAAGTAAGGTCTACAAAAAAGAAAAATTTAAATTAGCACATAAAAATTGAAATAATTTCATCAATACTTAAAAAAAAAAAAAAAAAAAATAGAAAAGTTTAATTTACATGGCCAAAATTCACAAGTGTCAGACAATTCTCAAAGTCTACAAAGTCACACCTTCAAAATATGCTCACTTCTCAAAGAAAAAGAAAAGAAAGATGTCCAAAATTGGCCAGAAGCTACAAGACTATGAAAGAAAGCTACAAAGAATGTTCAGGTTTGTTTTGGTAGATATTTCATATGACATGTAGGCAATTTTTGTGACAAGATAAGCCACTATTTTCATCTTCACTGATCCCAACAAATGTGACAACTTCAAATTCCTTTATAGTGGAGCAGTCATCATGATGCGTTCATGATGAACCATTAGATGTACTCCATCCAATCTTGAGCATTTCTGAGGACATACTGCTGGTGCCACAATGGTCCTTAATATAGCATCACATAAACAGCATACGTCTCATTTGGTATTTGGATGTATATTGGCTGTGTGAGGGACCTTTACTCACATGCAACCTCTCATTCTAGACCTCATTTGCTCCTTTTTATGCTCAGGTGTGTGTGTGTGTAGTTGGTGCATTGCATCAATTCCTTTATATTCAGACTTGATAGCAGTGGATCATATTATAAATGCAGTCAAGGGGTGATGTGTCATTTTTTGGTGTAACAATGTGCCAGGTGACAACCTCCATTATCAGTTATGGCTTTCTGGCAGCAATTCTCTGTCAACAGTGACAATACATACACATCGAAATCAGAGTTGGACTCAACTCATCCAAGAAATCCTTGAACAAACGCAGTGTTGTTATCAGTAAGGGGTGCAGCTAGTGGATCTTGTTCATAGAATAGGGCCTCCAATTACCGAATCTTGTCAAAGCAGATGGTGCCATGATGGGATAGTGATATCCACCCCAACTAACTCCACAAGTCATTCATGGTTACATTGCTTCTTGGACAACATGCTGGGTTATGGTCAATGGCAGAGTCATTCCTTCCATTCTTTAACTACTGCTCTAATAGCTACCTTTAATACCACAGAATCAATCCACCTTACAACAGACAATCTAATGCCAATTGACAATGTGCCACTTTTATATAATCAGGACCAAAGTTTCAGCTGCCAATTTCTGATTATCGAGAGTTTTAGAGGTGCACCCATATATCATTGTATCATTTGCATAGATGTTCACAAATGATCTGAGTATATTCTTAGGCAGATCATTTATGTGAAGCAAAAAGAGAATTGGTCTGAGAAGTGACCTCTGGAGGATGCCTGCATTGACTGCCAGGGCCCAGAGTACTGGCCATTAATAAGTACCTTTAGAGACCTACCCGTTAGGAAGGACTTTATAATTGAGAAGACCCTTGCAGTGATTCCATAGCTAGAGGGCTTGAGCAGCAAACCTTTGTGCCACATCTTGAAATATCTAATGCTATGGTCCTTTAGGTATGTTTGTCATTAAGAGCCTCACTAATTCTGTGAATAATGGTAGTTAGGACATCAGCAGTGGATTAGGCTGATCAAAACACATTGCTCATCTCTTACCTATGTTGTTGAAGACTAGGCATACGTTTGACACTTCCGACTGGCTTGGGAAGAATTTCTCCCTCAAACAGCAGTCAAATAACTTCAGTAGAATCAAGGATAATTTCAGGTTGATATTCTGAAGGACACATGTTGAATATTGTTTGCTTGATGCAACCAAAACAATGGTAGTTCTATTCAGCTCCAGTAAAACTCCAGTAGTAAGAGAGCTTGCATCAATCCACACCTCAAACAGATCTACCCAGACCATTTTCCACATGCAGGGTCATTCTAACAAGTCTTAGCCATGATATCCACCATCATATTGGAAACCTCACACTTTCAAGCATATTTTACACAAACTTTTTAACTGGCTGTACAGTAACTCCAACTGGTTCCTCAGATGTAGATGACATCTGAAAAACCAGTTGCAGTTGCGCTACTTTCTAAATCTAGTCAACTACAGACTGCACCAAATTCAAGGTCCATAGTTTATTTATAATTTATCTATATGCCAAAATAAATTGTCAGAAAGAGAGCAAAAACTCAAATTCACAAACATCAGATGACTCTTGAATGTAAAAAAAAACAACAAAACAAAAAATTCCATGAGCTGCTACCAGGCTCACTTCGAAAAAAAAACTAGAGTAAGAATTTGTTAATCCCTGGCTTTAGCAAATACTATGGGCAAGAAGTGGACATTTGGTTCAATAAGGCAAACTTTTTCTCTTCTCTAATTGAAATCTATTAAAAGAAACACAAAAAGCTAAGCAGAAAAAATTAAGTGATATGTGAAAGATTTTCAGCATACTTTGATTTGCTAATTGAGCGTTTCAGTTCTTTTTGTAATTGTTGAACACTCTCTTCAGCCTCCTTAAAGACTTTTGTGGTTTTCTCATGGTACTGCTCACTTTCTATTCTTTCTTTTTCAGCTTCATTCACCTTAAAAAGAAAAGAAAAAAAGTTATACACACACACACACACACAGAATAAAGATTAAAAAACAAAAACTGTCAAGATTGTAACTAGAGATTTCACATAAATAATTTTCAGCTGTTATTTGCAACAAATATGCTTCACCCAATAACATAAGATGTACTTAGTTCAATAGTAATTTCATTTTTTTTTTTTTTAAAACATGTTTGAGCAACAAACTTCACAATGCATAATATCTCCTGTAGGCACAGAATATATTCTACATATCCTACAATACAAGAAGGTACCTTTTTCATCATATTCCACTTGATCATTAGGTCATTCCTATCCTGATCTCTAAACTAAGTATTTAGATAGCTTACTTCTTACATGATATCATATATCAAATGAGGACTTTTGGTTATTATAATTATACTTCTGCAGTTCTTCAGTTGATCCAATGTACTACATGTCCAAAAAATGCCTCTATTGTTTACTACTGCTTGATAAGCCATGTTAGGTATCAAGCACTTTCTGTCTATCTGTCCAACTGCTATTAATTGCAGTTACAGGAATGATTGATATTTACAGAAAGCAATTTTCATGACTTTTTTTAATTTTGGATTACAGTAGTTTATTTTTAGGTTGAATAATTTGTGCAACATACCAGTTACTAGAAAATGCTTATATCTTGAAGCAAGAAGCAGATGTGGGCATTGAATGAACAATTAAGGCTTAATTAATTTTAATCTATAATGCAAAATGTGAAATAGTCGAGGATGTGACATCTATCCCATAAAAAGGAGATGTAAACAGAAATATATATATATATATATATATATCTGTTTATATGTTTTTTGTTATGGATACACTTATTTAATTAATTTTTTTTTTTTTTTAAATTAAAACAATATTAATTACATTTACCAGCCTGGATGTTTAAGAAATTTTGTAGAAAATATGCATCCTCTGACAGGAACTGGAGGACACATATTTTCAACAAAAATTTTTGAATGTTCAAGCTGGTAAATGTAATTAATGCTGTTTAATTAAAAAACATAGCATTTACTCAAATAAGTGTATCCATGGAAAAAATGTATGAACAGAAAATATATTAAAATATGTCATATATAATTAATATATATATATATATATATATATATATATATATATATACATATATATATATATAATTATATATATATGTGTGTGTGTGTTTGTTTTTGTCATTGTTACCTTAATTTCAATAGTTGCCACCACACCAATGTAAAAACATCTAATCTACAGCCAATGCTTGCACATAAAACACTTTTGTTCACATAAAATTACAACAAACACATAGGACAAATCTGCAATAACTTTCTCACAATTACCAAAGAATCTATTACCCACTCACAATTACCAAAGAATCTATCACCAAAGCCTCCAAACATAACAGAGTCACTCTCCTCAACTATGAAACTAAAAGAATAATTCCAGAATCGCCATGGTCTTTTATTTTAATTACAACATCCACAAACTTTCCAACTCCTTAAAGATTTCCAACATTTAAAACTAGACAGTACTATTAGTAAATTATTTAGTGATCACCCCCTACATGGAAGGCGACAGCCCCCACCCACCTCTTCAGACTTTTAACATCATCCAACATCTGTAACACATCACCTCATTAAGGGAATGTCACCTGCAACAAGCCCCAATGCCTGGTCCGCAAACACATCATCACTCACAACATTTACACCCCCTCATGTGATATTAAAACTGCTGACTAAGCGGTGACAGTTCCAATCCCTTATATTTGAAGTATATCCTAAAAGTAAATTCCCACATAGAGGGACCAAACAGGGATTTAGGCTTACTCACAATTTCCAAAAGGAAACCAGCAAAACCACTCCTCAGATGAGTAAGTCCCACACCCCACCTACCACACCCATATTTTATGTTCTACCACCTATGATTTCTCTTATGATGCACTAGTCTGCAATAGGATTACCCTGTACTTTCCAGTCACCCTCTTTATGCCATCATTGAATCTATCACTAGCTCCTTTACATATAAGCTTCTGTAAGGAGAGGGGAAGGTTAGTGAAGATACATGTTAATTTTATACATGTATGGCGAGTCATAAGTTTGTGTGGTGGCTTGTATATATTTACACACTGCTATGTGCACATATGTATGCATGTGCATCTGTATATGTACATGCTTTTTCCTCTCAGTTTTTCCTATATTTTATTAAACCTTTTTTGTTAATAGATTTCCAAATTTTTATCTATATTTTGTCCTTCACTTTTTTTCATCCTTTCCCTTTCTCTCTTTTCATCACATCATATTCTAATCATAGTTCTGTCTTTCAACACTCTACTACATGTTCTGCTAATTTTTGCTACAACTTGATACACGCAAGATGTCTTTTCCTCTCCCCAACTTATAACTCTTCAATGTTTACAATCTCACTCCTCCCACGACACACACTAGCAACAATGGACCTGCCTGACACTTTCACACTGATCAAAATTTTAATTTAAGTTTATTTTCAGAATAAGTTTCGCATATCGAGGAATCAGGCAGAGATCTGTTTTTTGTTAATAATACAATTTCCACTAGAAAATACCCCATCTACAAAACATCTGTCGGTGAGTAATTCCCATTTCTCTGTTTGTTCCTTGGACCATTGATGAAGGACACACACAAAAACAAATTTTTGGTTTATTTATTTTTATTTTCCCTCTTTCCGAATATTAACTTTTAGAGAGATTATTTTGATCCCAGATCCATATATATATATATATATATATATATATATATATATATATATATATATATGTATGTATGTATGTGATTCCATATATATATATATATATATATATATATATATATTTAGTTTACGAAAAACTAGGTAATCCGTATGGGTAGACCCAAGGAGGATAAAATCCAGAGAGCTCAATGTAAATCAGAGCTAATAATTTAAATAAAAACAGACCACTTTATGGTTCCATATAATAAATTATTTCACCACAGCCCTTTTAAAGGACAGTGGATCATCAGATTTTATTTCCAAAGGTTGAAATGAAAAATGAAAAGAAATTTACACATTTATGATTTGCAGTAATAAGTAAATTAATGAAGTGAGGGAGTGAAGGGGGTAGAGAGACATGATTGAGTTAGATGTGACATTACTATTCTTTCAAATTTAAATTTTTAGAGGAAATCCAGACATTGACACATTAAATCTGCTAACGGAAGTTATATATTGATATGGGAGGGGGATAGGACAAAAAGGCATAAAGAGAAAGAGAGGGAAAGAAGTTGTGATAAAGTGTCATTAACTTTCTTTGGAATGGACGCTGTTTTTTGCTTTACTTTGAGAATAAATAAATATAATTTTTTATATAATTTTGAATGTTTAAACAGTCTAAGGAATTTAATTATATGTTAGTTAGTTTTTTTTAAAAACTTTATTACAATACTTTTGGGGATTTAATATGAAATAGTCGATTAGAAAAATATTCATAGAATTTACATTAAAACACTAAAAATTTTATTTTCAAATATAAGTTTACTTCTAGTTGTAATTGATTATTAAGGTGATATCTATCAGTTTGAATGTATATATATATATATATATATATATGTGTGTGTGTGTGTGTAGGTGTATGTATATATGGGTATATGTGTGTCATATCACGGATATGTGATCACAGGTAATCTGTGTATGTATATATGTATAAATATATGAATTTGTGAGTTCGTATATATAATATGGGTAAATATTGGTGAAATATAATAATGTAGATACGTTTGAATATTGACATATTTTCTGCATATACGGACAGGTGGGTGTAGGTATATGTGTGTGTGTGTATGTGTATGTATGTATGTATATATGTTTAAGTGTGTATGTATGAATGTATTTATGTGTATATGTGGAAAGGTGTGTGTATGTATGTACGTGTGAGCATATATATAGATATATATATGTGTATGTGTGTGTGTGTATGTATATATATATGTGTATGTGCGCATGTGTAGATATACATGTGTGCATGTGTACATACGTGTGCATGTGTAGATATGTGTGCATATGTAGATATATGTGTGTGTATTTGGGAATATGTAGATATATGTGTGTGTATGTGTGCATGTGAAGATATATATATATGTGTGTGTGTGCATGTGTAGGTATATATATATGCGTGTGTGTGCATGTGTAGATATACATATATATATATGTGTGTGCATGTGTAGATATACATATATATATATATGTGTGTGCATGTGTAGATATACATATATATATATATGTGTGTGCATGTGTAGATATACATATATATATATATATGTGTGTGCATGTGTAGATATACATATATATATATATATGTGTGTGCATGTGTAGATATACATATATATATATATATATATGTGTGTGCATGTGTAGATATATATATATATATATATATATATGCATGTGTAGATATATATATATATATATGCATGTGTAGATATATATATATATATATGCATGTGTAGATATATATATATATATATGCATGTGTAGATATATATATATATATATATATATATATATATGCATGTGTAGATATATATATATATGCATGTGTAGATATATATATATGCATGTGTAGATATATATATATGCATGTGTAGATATATATATATATATATATGCATGTGTAGATATATATATATATATATGCATGTGTAGATATATATATATATGCATGTGTATATATATATATATATATATATTCATGTGTAGATATATATATATATATATATATATGCATGTGTAGATATATATATATATATATATATATGCATGTGTAGATATATATATATATATATATATATATGCATGTGTAGATATATATATATATATATATATATATGCATGTGTAGATATATATATATATATATATATATATATGCATGTGTAGATATATATATATATATATATATGCATGTGTAGATATATATATATATATATATATATGCATGTGTAGATATATATATATATATATGCATGTGTAGATATATATATATATATATATATGCATGTGTAGATATATATATATATATATATGCATGTGTAGATATATATATATATATATATATGCATGTGTAGATATATATATATATATATGCATGTGTAGATATATATATATATATATATATATATGCATGTGTAGATATATATATATATATATATGCATGTGTAGATATATATATATATATATGCATGTGTAGATATATATATATATGCATGTGTAGATATATACATATATATGCATGTGTAGATATATACATATATATGCATGTGTAGATATATACATATATATATATATGCATGTGTAGAGATATATATATATATATATATGCATGTGTAGATATATATATATGCATGTATAGATATATATATATACATATATGCATGTGTAGATATATATATACATATATGCATATGTAGATATATATATATATATATATATATATGCATGTGTAGATATATATATATATATATATATGCATGTGTAGATATATATATATATATATATATGCATGTGTAGATATATATATATATATATATATATATATGCATGTGTAGATATATATATATATATATATATATATATATATATATATGCATGTGTAGATATATATATATATATATATATATATATATGCATGTGTAGATATATATATATATATATATATATATATGCATGTGTAGATATATATATATATATATATATATATGCATGTGTAGATATATATATATATATATATATATGCATGTGTAGATATATATATATATATATATATATATATGCATGTGTAGATATATATATATATATATATATATATATGCATGTGTAGATATATATATATATATATATATATGCATGTGTAGATATATATATATATATATATATATATATGCATGTGTAGATATATATATATATATATATATATGCATGTGTAGATATATATATATATATATATATATGCATGTGTAGATATATATATATATATATATATATATATATGCATGTGTAGATATATATATATATATATATGCATGTGTAGATTTATATATATATATATATATATATGCATGTGTAGATATATATATATATATATATATACATGTGTAGATATATATATATATGCATGTGTAGATATATATATATATATATATATGCATGTGTAGATATATATATATATATATATATATGCATGTGTAGATATATATATATATATATATATATATGCATGTGTAGATATATATATATATATATATATATGCATGTGTAGATATATATATATATATATATATGCATGTGTAGATATATATATATATGCATGTGTAGATATATATATATATATATGCATGTGTAGATATATATATATATATGCATGTGTAGATATATATATATATGCATGTGTAGATATATATATATATATATATATATATATGCATGTGTAGATATATATATATATGCATGTGTAGATATATATATATGCATGTGTAGATATATATATATGCATGTGTAGATATATATATATATATGCATGTGTAGATATATATATATATATGCATGTGTAGATATATATATATATATGCATGTGTAGATATATATATATATATGCATGTGTAGATATATATATATATATGCATGTGTAGATATATATATATATATGCATGTGTAGATATATATATATATATGCATGTGTAGATATATATATATATATGCATGTGTAGATATATATATATATGCATGTGTATATATATATATATATATATATATTCATGTGTAGATATATATATATATATATATATGCATGTGTAGATATATATATATATGCATGTGTAGATATATATATATATGCATGTGTATATATATATATATATATATTCATGTGTAGATATATATATATATGCATGTGTATATATATATATATATATATTCATGTGTAGATATATATATATATATATATGCATGTGTAGATATATATATATATATATATGCATGTGTAGATATATATATATATATATATGCATGTGTAGATATATATATATATATATATGCATGTGTAGATATATATATATATATATATATGCATGTGTAGATATATATATATATATATATATGCATGTGTAGATATATATATATATATATATATGCATGTGTAGATATATATATATATATATATATGCATGTGTAGATATATATATATATATATATATGCATGTGTAGATATATATATATATATATATGCATGTGTAGATATATATATATATATATATGCATGTGTAGATATATATATATATATATATATGCATGTGTAGATATATATATATATATATATGCATGTGTAGATATATATATATATATATATGCATGTGTAGATATATATATATATATATATGCATGTGTAGATATATATATATATATATATATATATATGCATGTGTAGATATATATATATATATATATGCATGTGTAGATATATATATATATATATATGCATGTGTAGATATATATATATATATGCATGTGTAGATATATATATATATATATATATGCATGTGTAGATATATATATATATATATATATATATATGCATGTGTAGATATATATATATATATATATATATATATGCATGTGTAGATATATATATATATATATATATGCATGTGTAGATATATATATATATATATATATGCATGTGTAGATATATATATATATATGCATGTGTAGATATATATATATATATATGCATGTGTAGATATATATATATATATATGCATGTGTAGATATATATATATATGCATGTGTAGATATATATATATATATATGCATGTGTAGATATATACATATATATGCATGTGTAGATATATACATATATATGCATGTGTAGATATATACATATATATGCATGTGTAGATATATACATATATATGCATGTGTAGATATATACATATATATGCATGTGTAGATATATATATATATATATGCATGTGCAGATATATATATATATATGCATGTGTAGATATATATATATATATATATACATATATGCATGTATAGATATATATATATACATATATGCATGTGTAGATATATATATACATATATGCATGTGTAGATATATATATATATATATATATATATATGCATGTGTAGATATATATATATATATGCATGTGTAGATATATATATATATATATATGCATGTGTAGATATATATATATATATATATATATATGCATGTGTAGATATAGATATATATATGCATGTGTAGATATATATATATGCATGTGTAGATATATATATATATATATATATATATATGCATGTGTAGATATATATATATATATATATATATATATATGCATGTGTAGATATATATATATATATATATATATATAGATATATATATATATATATATATATATATGCATGTGTAGATATATATATATATATATATATGCATGTGTAGATATATATATATATGCATGTGTAGATATATATATATATGCATGTGTAGATATATATATATATGCATGTGTAGATATATATATATATGCATGTGTAGATATATATATATATATATATATGCATGTGTAGATATATATATATATGCATGTGTAGATATATATATATATATATATATGCATGTGTAGATATATATATATATATATATGCATGTGTAGATATATATATATATATATATATATATATGCATGTGTAGATATATATATATATATATATGCATGTGTAGATATATATATATATATATATGCATGTGTAGATATATATATATATATATATATATGCATGTGTAGATATATATATATATATATATATGCATGTGTAGATATATATATATATATGCATGTGTAGATATATATATATATATGCATGTGTAGATATATATAATATATATGCATGTGTAGATATATATATATATATGCATGTGTAGATATATATATATATATGCATGTGTAGATATACATATATATATGCATGTGTAGATATATATACATATATATATGCATGTGTAGATATATATACATATATATATGCATGTGTAGATATATATACATATATATATGCATGTGTAGATATATATACATATATATATGCATGTGTAGATATATATACATATATATATGCATGTGTAGATATATATACATATATATATGCATGTGTAGATATATATACATATATATATGCATGTGTAGATATATATACATATATATATGCATGTGTAGATATATATACATATATATATGCATGTGTAGATATATATACATATATATATATATACATGTGTAGATATATATACATGTGTAGATATATATACATGTGTAGATATATATACATGTGTAGATATATATACATGTGTAGATATATATACATATATATATATACATGTGTAGATATATATACATATATATATACATGTGTAGATATATATACATATATATATACATGTGTAGATATATATACATATATATATACATGTGTAGATATATATACATATATATATACATGTGTAGATATATATACATATATATATACATGTGTAGATATATATACATATATATATATACATGTGTAGATATATATACATATATATATACATGTGTAGATATATATACATATATATATACATTTGTAGATATATATACATATATATATACATGTGTAGATATATATACATATATATATACATGTGTAGATATATATACATATATATATACATGTGTAGATATATATACATATATATATACATGTGTAGATATATATACATATATATATACATGTGTAGATATATATACATATATATATACATGTGTAGATATATATACATATATATATACACATGTGTAGATATATATACATATATATATACACATGTGTAGATATATATACATATATATATACACATGTGTAGATATATATACATATATATATACACATGTGTAGATATATATACATATATATATACACATGTGTAGATATATATACATATATATATACACGTGTAGATATATATACATATATATATACACATGTGTAGATATATATACATATATATATACATGTGTAGATATATATACATATATATATACATGTGTAGATATATATACATATATATATACATGTGTAGATATATATACATATATATATACATGTGTAGATATATATACATATATATATACATGTGTAGATATATATACATATATATATACATGTGTAGATATATATACATATATATATACATGTGTAGATATATATACATATATATATACATGTGTAGATATATATAGATATATATATACATGTGTAGATATATATACATATATATATACATGTGTAGATATATATACATATATATATACATGTGTAGATATATATACATATATATATACATGTGTAGATATATATACATATATATATACATGTGTAGATATATATACATATATATATACATGTGTAGATATATATACATATATATATACATGTGTAGATATATATACATATATATACATGTGTAGATAGATATACATATATATACATGTGTAGATAGATATATATATATATATACATGTGTAGATATATATATATATACATGTGTAGATATATATATATATACATGTGTAGATATATATATATATACATGTGTAGATATATATATATATATATACATGTGTAGATATATATATATATACATGTGTAGATATATATATATATACATGTGTAGATATATATATATATACATGTGTAGATATATATATATACATGTGTAGATATATATATATACATGTGTAGATATATATATATATACATGTGTAGATATATATATACATGTGTAGATATATATATATATACATGTGTAGATATATATATATATACATGTGTAGATATATATATACATGTGTAGATATATATATATATACATGTGTAGATATATATATATACATGTGTAGATATATATATATATACATGTGTAGATATATATATATATACATGTGTAGATATATATATATATATATATATATATATACATGTGTAGATATATATATATATATATATATATACATGTGTAGATATATATATATATATATGCATGTGTAGATATATATATATATATATATATGCATGTGTAGATATATATATATATATATATGCATGTGTAGATATATATATATATATGCATGTGTAGATATATATATATATATATGCATGTGTAGATATATATATATATATATGCATGTGTAGATATATATATATATATATATACATGTGTAGATATATATATATATATATATACATGTGTAGATATATATATATATATATGCATGTGTAGATATATATATATATGCATGTGTAGATATATATATATATATGCATGTGTAGATATATATATATATATGCATGTGTAGATATATATATATATGCATGTGTAGATATATATATATATATGCATGTGTAGATATATATATATATATATGCATGTGTAGATATATATATATATATATGCATGTGTAGATATATATATATATATATGCATGTGTAGATATATATATATATATATGCATGTGTAGATATATATATATGCATGTGTAGATATATATATATATATGCATGTGTAGATATATATATATGCATGTGTAGATATATATATATGCATGTGTAGATATATATATATGCATGTGTAGATATATATATATGCATGTGTAGATATATATATATATATATGCATGTGTAGATATATATATATATATATATGCATGTGTAGATATATATATGCATGTGTAGAATGTGTAGATATATATATATATATATATATATGCATGTGTAGATATATATATATATATATATATATATATGCATGTGTAGATATATATATATATATATATATATATGCATGTGTAGATATATATATGCATGTGTAGATATATATATATATATATATGCATGTGTAAGAATATATATATATTATATATATATATGCATGTGTAGATATATATATATATGCATGTATAGATATATATATATATATATGCATGTGTAGATATATATATATATATATGCATGTGTAGATATATATATATATATATATATATATGCATGTGTAGAATATATATATATATATGCATGTGTAGATATATATATATATATATATGCATGTGTAGATATTATATATATATATATATATATGCATGTGTAGATATATATTATATTTATATATGCATGTGTAGATATATATATATATATATATATGCATGTGTAGATATATATATATATATATATATGCATGTGTAGATATATATATATATATATTGCATGTGTATATATATATATATATATATATATATATATATATATATATGCATGTGTTAGATATATATATATATATATATATATGCATGTGTAGATATATATATATATATTATATGCATGTATAGATATATATATATATATATATATATATATATGCATGTGTATATATATATATATATATATATATGCATGTGTAGATATATATATATATGCATGTGTAGATATATATATATATGCATGTGTAGATATATATATATATGCATGTGTAGATATATATATATATGCATGTGTAGATATATATATATATATATATATGCATGTGTAGATATATATATATATGCATGTGTAGATATATATATATATATATATATGCATGTGTAGATATATATATATATATATATGCATGTGTAGATATATATATATATGGTATATATATATATGCATGTGTAGATATATATATATATATATATGCATGTGTAGATATATATATATATATATATGCATGTGTAGATATATATATATATATATATATGCATGTGTAGATATATATATATATATATATATGCATGTGTAGATATATATATATATATGCATGTGTAGATATATATATATATATGCATGTGTAGATATATATATATATATGCATGTGTAGATATATATATATATATGCATGTGTAGATATATATATATATATGCATGTGTAGATATACATATATATATGCATGTGTAGATATATATACATATATATATGCATGTGTAGATATATATACATATATATATGCATGTGTAGATATATATACATATATATATGCATGTGTAGATATATATACATATATATATGCATGTGTAGATATATATACATATATATATGCATGTGTAGATATATATACATATATATATGCATGTGTAGATATATATACATATATATATGCATGTGTAGATATATATACATATATATATGCATGTGTAGATATATATACATATATATATGCATGTGTAGATATATATACATATATATATATATACATGTGTAGATATATATACATGTGTAGATATATATACATGTGTAGATATATATACATTGTAGATATATATACATGTGTAGATATATATACATATATATATATACATGTGTAGATATATATACATATATATATATACATGTGTAGATATATATACATATATATATACATGTGTAGATATATATACATATATATATACATGTGTAGATATATATACATATATATATACATGTGTAGATATATATACATATATATATACATGTGTAGATATATATACATATATATATACATGTGTAGATATATATACATATATATATACATGTGTAGATATATATACATATATATATACATGTGTAGATATATATACATATATATATACATGTGTAGATATATATACATATATATATACATGTGTAGATATATATACATATATATATACATGTGTAGATATATATACATATATATATACATGTGTAGATATATATACATATATATATACATGTGTAGATATATATACATATATATATACATGTGTAGATATATATACATATATATATACACATGTGTAGATATATATACATATATATATACACATGTGTAGATATATATACATATATATATACACATGTGTAGATATATATACATATATATATACACATGTGTAGATATATATACATATATATATACACATGTGTAGATATATATACATATATATATACACGTGTAGATATATATACATATATATATACACATGTGTAGATATATATACATATATATATACATGTGTAGATATATATACATATATATATACATGTGTAGATATATATACATATATATATACATGTGTAGATATATATACATATATATATACATGTGTAGATATATATACATATATATATACATGTGTAGATATATATACATATATATATACATGTGTAGATATATATACATATATATATACATGTGTAGATATATATACATATATATATACATGTGTAGATATATATAGATATATATATACATGTGTAGATATATATACATATATATATACATGTGTAGATATATATACATATATATATACATGTGTAGATATATATACATATATATATACATGTGTAGATATATATACATATATATATACATGTGTAGATATATATACATATATATATACATGTGTAGATATATATACATATATATATACATGTGTAGATATATATACATATATATACATGTGTAGATAGATATACATATATATACATGTGTAGATAGATATATATATATATATACATGTGTAGATATATATATATATACATGTGTAGATATATATATATATACATGTGTAGATATATATATATATACATGTGTAGATATATATATATATATATACATGTGTAGATATATATATATATACATGTGTAGATATATATATATATACATGTGTAGATATATATATATATACATGTGTAGATATATATATATACATGTGTAGATATATATATATACATGTGTAGATATATATATATATACATGTGTAGATATATATATACATGTGTAGATATATATATATATACATGTGTAGATATATATATATATACATGTGTAGATATATATATACATGTGTAGATATATATATATATACATGTGTAGATATATATATATACATGTGTAGATATATATATATATACATGTGTAGATATATATATATATACATGTGTAGATATATATATATATATATATATATATACATGTGTAGATATATATATATATATATATATATACATGTGTAGATATATATATATATATGCATGTGTAGATATATATATATATATATATGCATGTGTAGATATATATATATATATATATGCATGTGTAGATATATATATATATATGCATGTGTAGATATATATATATATATATGCATGTGTAGATATATATATATATATATGCATGTGTAGATATATATATATATATATATACGCATGTGTAGATATATATATATATGCATGTGTAGATATATATATATATATGCATGTGTAGATATATATATATATATGCATGTGTAGATATATATATATATGCATGTGTAGATATATATATATATATGCATGTGTAGATATATATATATATATATGCATGTGTAGATATATATATATATATATGCATGTGTAGATATATATATATATATATGCATGTGTAGATATATATATATATATATGCATGTGTAGATATATATATATGCATGTGTAGATATATATATATATATGCATGTGTAGATATATATATATGCATGTGTAGATATATATATATGCATGTGTAGATATATATATGCATGTGTAGATATATATATATGCATGTGTAGATATATATATATATATATGCATGTGTAGATATATATATATATATATATGCATGTGTAGATATATATATGCATGTGTAGATATATATATGCATGTGTAGATATATATATGCATGTGTAGATATATATATGCATGTGTAGATATATATATATATATATATATATATGCATGTGTAGATATATATATATATATATATATATATATGCATGTGTAGATATATATATATATATATATATGCATGTGTAGATATATATATATATATATATGCATGTGTAGATATATATATGCATGTGTAGATATATATATATATATATATGCATGTGTAGATATATATATATATATATATGCATGTGTAGATATATATATATATATATATGCATGTGTAGATATATATATATATATATATGCATGTGTAGATATATATATATATATATATGCATGTGTAGATATATATATATATATATATGCATGTGTAGATATATATATATATATATATATGCATGTGTAGATATATATATATATATATGCATGTGTAGATATATATATATATATATATGCATGTGTAGATATATATATATATATATATATGCATGTGTAGATATATATATATATATATATATGCATGTGTAGATATATATATATGCATGTGTAGATATATATATATGCATGTGTAGATATATATATATGCATGTGTAGATATATATATATGCATGTGTAGATATATATATATGCATGTGTAGATATATATATATATGCATGTGTAGATATATATATATGCATGTGTAGATATATATATATGCATGTGTAGATATATATATATATATATATATATATATATATATGCATGTGTAGAGATATAGATATATATACGCATGTGTAGATATATATATATATATATATGCATGTGTAGATATATATATATATATATATGCATGTGTAGATATATATATATATATATATATATGCATGTGTAGATATATATATATACGCATGTGTAGATATATATATATATATATATGCATGTGTAGATATATATATATATATATGCATGTGTAGATATATATATATATATGCATGTGTAGATATATATATATATATGCATGTGTAGATATATATATATATATGCATGTGTAGATATATATATATATATGCATGTGTAGATATATATATATATATATGCATGTGCAGATATATATATATATATATGCATGTGCAGATATATATATATATATATGCATGTGCAGATATATATATATGCATGTGTAGATATATATATATATATATGCATGTGTAGATATATATATATATATATGCATGTGTAGATATATATATATATGCATGTGTAGATATATATATATATATATATGTGTAGATATATATATATATATATATGCATGTGTAGATATATATATATATATATATGCATGTGTAGATATATATATATATATGCATGTGTAGATATATATATATATATATGCATGTGTAGATATATATATATATATATGCATGTGTAGATATATATATATATATATGCATGTGTAGATATATATATATATATATGCATGTGTAGATATATATATATATATATATGCATGTGTAGATATATATATATATATATATGCATGTGTAGATATATATATATATATGCATGTGTAGATATATATATATATATATGCATGTGTAGATATATATATATATATATGCATGTGTAGATATATATATATATATATATGCATGTGTAGATATATATATATATATGCATGTGTAGATATATATATATATATATGCATGTGTAGATATATATATATGCATGTGTAGATATATATATATATATATGCATGTGTAGATATATATATATGCATGTGTAGATATATATATATATATATGCATGTGTAGATATATATATATATATATGCATGTGTAGATATATATATATATATGCATGTGTAGATATATATATATATATGCATGTGTAGATATATATATATATATGCATGTGTAGATATATATATATATATGCATGTGTAGATATATATATATATATATGCATGTGCAGATATATATATATATATATGCATGTGCAGATATATATATATATATATGCATGTGCAGATATATATATATGCATGTGTAGATATATATTATATATATGCATGTGTAGATATATATATATATATATGCATGTGTAGATATATATATATATGCATGTGTAGATATATATATATATATATATGTGTAGATATATATATATATATATATGCATGTGTAGATATATATATATATATATATGCATGTGTAGATATATATATATATATGCATGTGTAGATATATATATATATATATGCATGTGTAGATATATATATATATATATGCATGTGTAGATATATATATATATATATGCATGTGTAGATATATATATATATATATGCATGTGTAGATATATATATATATATATATGCATGTGTAGATATATATATATATATATATGCATGTGTAGATATATATATATATATGCATGTGTAGATATATATATATATATATGCATGTGTAGATATATATATATATATATGCATGTGTAGATATATATATATATATATATGCATGTGTAGATATATATATATATATGCATGTGTAGATATATATATATATATATGCATGTGTAGATATATATATATGCATGTGTAGATATATATATATATATATGCATGTGTAGATATATATATATGCATGTGTAGATATATATATATGCATGTGTAGATATATATATATATATATATGCATGTGTAGATATATATATATATATATGCATGTGTAGATATATATATATATATATGCATGTGTAGATATATATATATATATATGCATGTGTAGATATATATATATATATGCATGTGTAGATATAATATATATATATATGCATGTGTAGATATATATATATATATATGCATGTGTAGATATATATATATATATATATGCATGTGTAGATATATATATGCATGTGTAGATATATATATGCATGTGTAGATATATATATATATGCATGTGTAGATATATATATATGCATGTGTAGATATATATATATATATATATCTACACATGCATATATATATATATATATCTACACATGCATATATATATATATATCTACACATGCATATATATATATATATATATCTACACATGCATATATATATATATATATCTACACATGCATATATATATATATATATATCTACACATGCATATATATATATATATCTACACATGCATATATATATATATATATATATATATCTGCACATGCATGTGTAGATATATATATATATATATGCATGTGTAGATATATATATATATATATATATATATATATGCATGTGTAGATATATATATATATATATATATATATATATGCATGTGTAGATATATATATATATATATATATATATGCATGTGTAGATATATATATATATATATATGCATGTGTAGATATATATATATATATATATATATATATATATGCATGTGTAGATATATATATATATGCATGTGTAGATATATATATATATATATATATATATATGCATGTGTAGATATATATATATATATATATATATATGCATGTGTAGATATCTATATATATATATATATATATATATATATGCATGTGTAGATATATATATATATATATATATATATGCATGTGTAGATATATATATATATATATATATATATATATATATGCATGTGTAGATATATATATATATATATATATATATATATGCATGTGTAGATATATATATATATATATATATATATATATGCATGTGTAGATATATATATATATATATATATATATGCATGTGTAGATATATATATATATATATATATATGCATGTGTAGATATATATATATATATATATATATATGCATGTGTAGATATATATATATATATATATATGCATGTGTAGATATATATATATATATATATATGCATGTGTAGATATATATATATATATATATATGCATGTGTAGATATATATATATATATATATATGCATGTGTAGATATATATATATATATATCTATATATGCATGTGTATATATATATATATATATATATATATGCATGTGTAGATATATATATATATATATATATGCATGTGTAGATATATATATATATATATATATATGCATGTGTAGATATATATATATATATATATATATGCATGTGTAGATATATATATATATATATATATGCATGTGTAGATATATATATATATATATATATGCATGTGTAGATATATATATATATATGCATGTGTAGATATATATATATATATATATATGCATGTGTAGATATATATATATATATATATATATATATGCATGTGTAGATATATATATATATATATATATATGCATGTGTAGATATATATATATATATATATATATATATGCATGTGTAGATATATATATATATATATATATATATATGCATGTGTAGATATATATATATATATATATATATATGCATGTGTAGATATATATATATATATATATATATATATATGCATGTGTAGATATATATATATATATATATATATATATGCATGTGTAGATATATATATATATATATATATATATGCATGTGTAGATATATATATATATATATATATATATGCATGTGTAGATATATATATATATATATATATGCATGTGTAGATATATATATATATATATATGCATGTGTAGATATATATATATATATATATATGCATGTGTAGATATATATATATATATATATATGCATGTGTAGATATATATATATATATATATATATGCATGTGTAGATATATATATATATATATATATATGCATGTGTAGATATATATATATATATATATATATGCATGTGTAGATATATATATATATATATATATGCATGTGTAGATATATATATATATATATATATGCATGTGTAGATATATATATATATATATATATATATGCATGTGTAGATATATATATATATATGCATGTGTAGATATATATATATATATATATATATATGCATGTGTAGATATATATATATATATATATATATATATATATGCATGTGTAGATATATATATATATATATATATATATATGCATGTGTAGATATATATATATATATATATATATATATATGCATGTGTAGATATATATATATATATATATATATATATGCATGTGTAGATATATATATATATATATATATATATGCATGTGTAGATATATATATATATATATATATATATATATATGCATGTGCAGATATATATATATATATATATATATATATATGCATGTGCAGATATATATATATATATATATATGCATGTGTAGATATATATATATATATGCATGTGTAGATATATATATATATATGCATGTGTAGATATATATATATATATATATATATATATATATATATATGCATGTGTAGATATATATATATATATATATATATATATGCATGTGTAGATATATATATATATATATATGCATGTGTAGATATATATATATATATATATGCATGTGTAGATATATATATATATATATATGCATGTGTAGATATATATATATATATATATGCATGTGTAGATATATATATATATATATATGCATGTGTAGATATATATATATATATATATGCATGTGTAGATATATATATATATATATATATATATATATATATGCATGTGTAGATATATATATATATATGCATGTGTAGATATATATATATGCATGTGTAGATATATATATATATATGCATGTGTAGATATATATATATGCATGTGTAGATATATATATATGCATGTGTAGATATATATATATATATATGCATGTGTAGATATATATATATGCATGTGTAGATATATATATATATATATATGCATGTGTAGATATATATATATGCATGTGTAGATATATATATATATATATGCATGTGTAGATATATATATATGCATGTGTAGATATATATATATATATATGCATGTGTAGATATATATATATATATATATGCATGTGTAGATATATATATATATATATATATATATATATATGTGTAGATATATATATATATATATATATGTGGATATATATATATATATATATGCATGTGTAGATATATATATATATATATATATATATGTGTAGATATATATATATATATATATATATATGTGGATATATATATATATATATATGCATGTGTAGATATATATATATATATATATATATATATATGCATGTGTAGATATATATATATATGCATGTGTAGATATATATATATGCATGGGTGTGTGCAAAAAATGTTTTTTTTTTAAAAAAGGAGTTACAGGTATGTTATTGATATTTTACCCCACTTACAATATGTTGAAATTTTTTTTTTAATGAATTACCCTTTAATAATCATTATTAATGATAAAATATTTAGATTTTTGATAATTGAATACTAAAGTCATTACCTAATATTTTTTAGAGAAGTTTTTTAGGGAATTCTAAGGGCACACCATGTGTAAGTATGCGGAAACATTTATGTAGGTATTAATACATGAAATTACCCATGTATATCGGTACATGTGTACCTGTCTGAGTGACTGCAGATGTAAAAGAACGTATTTATATGAAATTTACATGGGTGTGTTTACAATATATGATAGAGCATGATCTCTAATATTACCTTCAAATATCACTCCATATTAACTTAAAACTAAATTTTAAGTAAGAGAAATTACCAATCTAAAAATAGTCGCTAATTGAATTCATGAATAAAATTCAAACTGATAGAGATATCACCTTAATAATCAATTACAACTAGAAGTAAACTTATATTTGAAAATAAAATTTTTAGTGTTTTAATGTAAATTCTATGAATATTTTTCTAATCGACTATTTCATATTAAATCCCCAAACTTTTTGTAATAAAGTTTTTAAAAAAAACTTTAACTAACATATAATTAAATTCCTTAGACTGTTTAAACATTCAAACTTATATAAAAAAATTATATTTATTTATTCTCAAAGTAAAGCAAAAAACAGCGTCCATTCCAAAGAAAGTTAATGACACTTTATCACAACCTCTTTCCCTCTCTTTCTCTTTATGTCTTTTTGTCCTATCCCTCTCCCATATCAATATATAACTTCCGTTAGCAGATTTAATGTGTCAATGTCTGGATTTCCTCTAAAAATTTAAATTTGAAAGAATAGAAATGTTACATCTAACTCGATCATGTCTCTCTACTCCCTCACTTCGTTAATTTACTTATTACTGCCCGTCATAAATGTGTAAATTTCCTTTCATTTCAACCTTTGGAAATAAAATCTGATGATCTGCTGTCCTTTAAAAGGGCTGTGGTGAAATAATTTATTATATGGAACCTTAAAGTGGTCTGTTTTTATTAAAAAAAATAAAATAAAAAAATTAAAAAAAAATTATGTATATATATATATATATATGGATCTGGGATCAAAATAAACTCTCTAAAAGTTAATATTTTTTCTGTTTTTGTTCAAGTACTTTCAACAGTCACTTTTTTAAAAATTTGTTCAGTTTTCCTTTTAATGGTCATTTACATTTGAGGCTTACAATATTTTCTCTAATTCCTAGGATTAAATAGGAAATTTATTTACATTTTCTTTAAAAAAATAAAAAAAATGAAACTGGATACATTTTATGAAAAATAAAATAAAAATCAGCTGGATATTCCACTCTGTGGTAGCTATTGATATTTCATTGCAATCCTCTATTAAACAGGCTCCAAAATCCAATCCACAAGATCTTTTTCTGTTACCAGCATGCCAATTGGGATTCACACATGATTTTTCTTAATGACAACCCTTGGACACCCATCTTTAAACTCACAATTGAAAATTGCACCACTTCTTGGGTCAAAGCCAGCACAGACACTTTCATTCCTACTCTGAAATACCATATGAAACCATAATCCTCTCCAAGGTCCACACCAGCATGCTCAGCTGCTATAGCACACAGGAACCACTATTTTTGAATATACCAGTGAGTTCTCAAAGGAGCAAAATCCTTGTTTGCCAAGAGAATGAGGTACCATATAGCCTCTAACAACTTTGGCTCCCACGATTACTGGCAGCTCTGTAATAGGGCATTAAATAAGTATAGGGTCTCTATTCCCACTCTTCTATCAATGAGGTGTTATCCTCTGCTGATAAAGCTGAATGCTTTGCACATAAATTCCCTTCAAACTCTACTCTTGATTCATCTAGAATATCCTTGCCTATCTTCCCTCATAGAACTGAGTTTCTGTTGAGTGATATGCATATAACTCCCAGGGTTTTTGCTAACACCTCTAACCTAGATCACAACAAAATATGTGGACCTAATGGTATCCCTGTAATAGTCATTAATAAGTGTGCTCCCAGACTGGCTCCCGTTCTCTCTAAACTGTATAATAAATGCCTTGCTGCCTCCTGAAAGCCATCACCTGTTGTTCCAGTTTCTAAGTGAGTCATTTGATCCTTCCAACTATCAGCCTTCTAGTTCTTTGGGAAAATCCTAGAGGCCCTAATGAATGCCGAATTGGTTCATCATCTCTCAACTGCTGATGTACCAATGATATTTGTGGAAAGAGTTTATCATGCTCTAGATAAAAATGGTGAAGCCTGGGCTATCGCATTGGACATCTTGGTCTGGCATTCAGATCTTCTCAAAAAGCTGTAAAGTTATGCTGTCTCTGAACACTTGAAGTGATCTAATCTTTCCTATCAAATTGTGAAATGAGAGTTATCCTGAACACTTGTCTAGATACTTTCATACTAATGCAGATGTCACCATGGCTCCATCCTTGGGCCTACTCTATTTTTAATTTTCATTAATGACTTTCCTGATGACATCAGCTCACATCTTGACAATACAATTTACTCCTGCCTCGATAGTAAGGCTTATCAGTTTGACATGGTCAAAATGGCAGCTGATGTCCAAAACAACCTCAAGTCCATAGTTAACTGGGGCAGAAAATGGTTTGTTAATTTTAACAAGCTGATATGAAGTGGAAAGACTATATTGAATCCATTGCTAGGTCAGTTGCTAAGAAAGTTGGTTCACTATATCGGGCAAGACAATTTCTCTCTCAAGAATCCCTCTTACATATCTTTATGCTTTGAATATTGCTGCCACATATGGTCTGGTGCCCCTGCTATTTATTTGAGCTCCTTGATAATATCCAAAGAAGAATCTGCAATATTACTGGTCCTTCACTAGCAGCTAATCTTCAGTCACTTTCCCACCGTCATAAGGTTGCCTCTGTCTTTTCTATAATTTTCATGGTAATTGTTTGAATGGGCTCTTCACTAAGGTACCTATTTTTTTATTTTAAGCACAGCACTAGATTGGCATAGAAATATCATCAATTTACAGTTGAACTGGCTAGATGTAGGTGTAAATTCAATACTAACAGTTTCTTTTCGCATGTGGAACTGTGCTGTTTCTAGGCTTTCCAGCCAACTTTAAACTTCAAAGATTTAAATGCAATGTCAATTGCTATCTACTGCCCATCTGATTACTCTCTTCTCTTTCTGCTCATCATTAATGTTTCTGTTCCTAATTCTTCTACAACCTGTAACCCCTTGTGTTTTAGTGGCATTACTGCCTTGCTTAAGGTGATTCCGAGATATATATAAGGATATATACTTTAGGTAAACTTTGGCACACAGGCCCATAAAAAATTGAAATGGAATCTATTCTTGTTTTTTCATTTTTATGATTATTTGTTTACTAATGTTAGAGATAAACAAATACATTTTTTCAAATTTTACAAACATACATTATCTTTTCCTTTTTTCTGTTTTTCTTAAGCTGTTCATTGTTTTTCTGTTTTTTTTTCTGTTTTTCTTAAGCTGTTCATTGTGGTTTTTTATTGTTTGTTTTTTTTCTTTAAGTGGTATCTGTTCCTTTACATTTTTTTATGTATTAGTGCTTTCCACATCAGAGACCTCTACCTAGAAGTTTAAAAACTTTACATGTTCTATTCAGTAGATGATTAATTCCACACCCTGAGAGGTATTTTTCTTCTAAGTGTGAGAAGCAGGTAGAAAAAGACCCCAAAGACATTGTAATGTATGTTGATAAAGGGAATAGTGATAACTTTTAATGGAACTTCATCTCCACCTCAAAAAGAAGAAAAGGCACATAGTGAATCTGAGTATTCAAACAACTCTAGCATTTGTTATGAAGAACCACTTAAAAAAAAAACTTTCAGTTAAAAGTACCAAGACCAATGTGCTGCAGTATACTATTAGCCAGACTTTTAAATTGACCAAGTCATTGATATTACACCTGTCCAGTGCTATAACCAAATGTTTAGTTCCAACCAAAGGCAGAAATGATTATTTTTTGACAGCTTTTGTTGGATGATATTGCACAAGTGGTGCCAACATTTATCTTTGATATAATACCACTTTCAAGGGAAGATAGGATATGGAGCATTGGCTATAGCAGAGACAAACAAATTCAGGCTGCAAATCACCATTAGAAGAGGAAATGCAGGAAAATCATGCCAACTGTCCAAAAAGTCTTTTTCATCAGTTCCAATAAATATATTTTTATTCATTTCAGTTTTCAATTAAATGAGTTTAAAGCTTTATAATAAGCATTTGTTTGAATGATTGACCACTGATTCATTTCTTAAAATAAATTTCTAAACTGTCATTACTAGTTTTTCTTTTTGAAAAGTTAAATACTGCATAATTTTGCAAAATTTTCCAAAATTAGATACATCTATGACAAAAGGTATCCTTATTAAAGAGAAGAGCTGTTTTTTGAATTCCTCATAACAAAATAAGTAGTTTCAAATATGATTAGTGCCCTTTTTTAGCCATTTGTCATCGCAATGAATTTTTCTTTATTAAATAAATCTTTTCTAAAAATTTGTAAGGAATATTAGCCGATTTAATGTATAATTAATATGATTTGAAAAAAAAATATTTAAGTTGAAAATAACAGAAATAGGTTTTTAAAATAGTAGCGTGATTAACTGCTCATCAACACTTTGTAAATCACTTGTAAAGTGATTTATGAGGTGTTGACACTTATTATTGTTCTACAGAAACCCTATCTATTAAAACATAATTTAAGAAAATGACAGTTGAACACTTTATATCATTTTTAAGTACTCAATCTTAAAAATGTTGGAAATATTCTCCATAATCTAATTTTAGGAATGTTGACTAAATTTACTATCATAACTGATCTTATTTCCTGATATGTTGTCTATGGTCGCCCATACTTTCCAAATTGGCATGTTTACACACACACAAAAAAAACACTTTAAAAATATATGAGCGCTATGATTTGTATTGATTTTTTCAATTTTTATTGTCACTTAATAACCTAACAAGGACGAAGCTGGAAGAATTTAAAACACTTTTGAAACTTTCTAAAGTGTTATTAAAAAGAAATTGTAAAAATTCATTATTCATCAAAAAAATTATTTTTTTATATATTTCTAAAAACAATTAAAAGCTTATCTAATTTAATATTTAGATTACAGTTTTTATTTTACTATTCAGAGCAGATTTTATGGAAAATAGCAAGAGTCTGAAAAAAAAAAAGATTTATCGTCCCGAAAGAGTCTTGCTTTTAGCTAATAAAAAAAATTTGGAGGACGAATTTCTAGAAATTTCATGAAATTAAGTTTGTGTGTGTACCAGATGTAAAAATTTTTTTTTTAAACCAAGATTGTAAAAAAATAAAAATTTCAAAAATAATTTCATTCATTTGTGAAAAAGTCCTGAAAGTTTCATTAAAATCTGACAATTATTTGATTTTTTGCAAGACTTTCCAAATTAATGTGGTATTTTACCAGAAAATAGGCATGCTAATTTCCATTGCCAGTTCTGTTACACAGTTGACACATAGGCAAAAAAAATTTTTTTTTTTAACAAATCAAACACCTCAGGAGTAAAAAAATAAATTAAATTCTTTGGTCTTTCGTGTTAATAAACATTTTGATGATAAAACTGTTTTTAAGGTTGGGGCCTTTTTCATTATGCTATGCTCTTTTTTCAGTGCCTACATTAATATATTTTTCTTTTATTTCAAGACTACCTAAATGACATATTTATAATGATTTTTATCTATTCATCTGCATCTTCAGTAAGACACTGTTGAAATTGGATGGTCATAACTTTGTTGCTTATTAAGCTACCAAGATAAATTTATTAGGTTTTGTCAAGATGTATTAAAAGTTTTTGGATATATTAAAAATATAAGTTTAGTCAGGATACCTATTTCTGTGCTAAGCATTAGAACCTAGTATAAGTGCTGAACATTTCAATTGGCAAATAAAGAGATACAACTATTGTTGCACATGTAACAAAATAAATCTATCTTCTCTTATAAACACTATCCAAAATGCTTTGTTTTCTTTATGCTACATGAAATTGCACAAGAGTAATTAATGTCAATTCTAACTTTGCCTAAGATTAGTTTTAATAGGATAAGATCATATATTAACCTTCATAGTGGCATGGTTTAACATTTCTTGCCATGCAGGATCCGATGGTTGATCTCGTTTCATATAACCCTGCTCAGCCAAATGAACCATCTCTTTGGCAGCTTCATGCATACTACATGCACGTTCATACCGGACTGCAGCTTTCTGCGTTTCAATGTGGGCCTAAAGGAGAAAAAATATTTTAATGTGCATGGAAGAATTTGTTTTAACCCAAGATTATGACATAAGAGAAAACCCATTTGTGTTTGAGATGGTCAAATACTAACTCAGAATAAAGTATCAGATATCTTCATGTAGTTTTTCTCCTGAAAAGCATGAAGGTGCTTTGGTAAAAAAAAAAAATTTTTTAAATTTCCTCCAATATCTTAAAACAGAAATCAAACCAAAAGTAAGAAAAAATATGATATTGCTAGAATCCATAGAATTAGGAGTAAGGAGGTACCAGAACTTTGAAAACTAGGTCAGAACAAGAGTTAATGATAAATTCCATAAAATCTAAATAACCTAGAAAGAATTGAGAAAGATTTGATATTGGAAAGTAAGAGATAAGATTGAACGACAGCATTTTCAGATTAAAATTTGAGTAAAATAACACAGGCAGATGGATAGAATGATTCATTTACTAATAATAAAAATAATGAAGGTTATCTCTATAGAAGACAAAAGAGGTCAAAATCTGATTTATTAACTCATTGTTAAAGAGTTATATTGTATGTTACACAGCATGCAAAGCAGCTGTGAAAAAGATGAGAGTAAGCCTTCAACACCATGTATCCAAGATGTCAAAGAAAAAGACCAATACAGCTGATAAGCCAGTAAAATATGAGAGGGCATGAAAGTAAACCATCTCACAACTGACTACTATAATCTTACTAATGTAGAAGATAACCTTCACTAAGCATTAACAAACTTTTGTTCATCTGTGTTGTGCTATAGTGATGCTTGAATGACAGCATCTGGTACAAATTTGAGCAGACTGCAGATGTGTCTGCAAACTTCACAGATCCCAAAACCAATTAGCTGACTCCTCTTTCAAGAGGGAAAAAAGCTTGAAAAGTTAGAGAAGTAGGATAGTATGGTAATATTAGCTATTTCCTTATAAAGAAACATTAACAGAGAAGCCTATTTTCTTTATTAAAAAAATTTCCCCCTACTTTCAGTTGGAATTTATAAAATATTTTTCTTAATCCAGTGATATTATCACTATCAAGTAATGATTGGATTTCTCCTAACCTTTTCTTTGGAAGTGTATAACATCAACACTGATTATGTTATTTTCTGATTTATATGTGCTATCCTTCTTAGTTGTTAATGCTGTTGAAAGTTCAAGTTAGAGGATTTGTTATCTGGTATAGTTCTTTGAGATTTTGTTGCACCGGGTCACAAGATTTGAAGGTGGATGGTCTTCACCAAGACCTATGGGCTACATTAACTCAAAGTCAATTTTTAATCATTAATCTTAGAAAGCAGTTGTATACCACTAACAATTTAGCCATGCATGACCTCCATAGAAAAGTTTTGAACTAATGAGGCTATTTAATAACATGACTTGAGTTTTCAGATTAATATTTTGGTTTTGCAGCAATTTACAGTTCAGGCAAAACTAATTCCAGCACAGCCGATTCTGCATTCAAGTATTTGAAAGAGAGAAAAAAAAAAAAAAAAAAAATCACAAAATTATCTGAAACCTGTTTAATTCAGAATAAAACTAAACCAAGTCACACTGCATTATACCTCTTTTGCTCTCATCCGGGCATCATAATATGGTCGGGCCTTATCAATACAGGCCCCCAATTTTTTTGCTACTGCATTGAGCTTTTGGGTGGATTCAGAAAGTTCTTGACGAAAAGCAGCACGGGCGTCCTAAAAAAAAAAAAAAAGAAAAAAAAGAAAAAAAAGAGAAAAAAAAATAAGAAAAAAAAAAAAGATAAATTTTAATAATTTAACAAGATAGACAATATCCTACTTACTTTTTCACTCAAATCTTTTGTTGCATTTAAGGTTATTCCCAAAAATTCTCTTTCCTAAAATATTTGAAGCTTTTTCCATCTCAATTTTATAAAAGTTCTTCCTGTGTCAGTTATTGGATCAACTAAACTAAGAATATCAAAATAATTTAAGATTAATATGTCTGGATGTAATGGATAACAGAAAGATGAAGGGCTCTTAAATTGTAAAAATGTCAATTTTACCTTTTCATTATCAGGATATTTACTAACACACATCCTAACCACCAATTCCTATCACAGATTTCTGTAACAAATCCTTTAATGTTTTCAAGCTCTATATTGTCCCATTTTATAATTTTAAGTTTTTCTTTCATTCTGATTTGACACTGTTTTTACTTTTACCTCTTCCTGAGACAGGAATAAAACTATGTAATTGCTGAGGCATTTTTAATCTATTTTCTAAGATTTCTGCTTCATTTGTCCATTCATTTGTTGAGGAATACCAAATACTTTTGTCTGAAATATTTTTTCTTGCATAATCAAACAGTTGTCTTGGTGTCATTCTTTATTCATTATAAGGTTACTGCAGGCTAGCTTTTGCTGCTAATATCTTAATAGTGTCACCTAACACATCACATGGTCTTTTCCCATGAGATGTAGCAAAAAAGTGCTACTCTGCATCAATACCAAAGTCAGCCTTATAATTGCACAAACTGATAAAATTTTATAATGTGAAATTCACCATCAGAGAAATATCAGATTTTTTATTTTAAAATTAAGATTTTTTTTTTAGTACTTGCTTTCTTTGGAACAAATGGACAGCTAGTGTCATACTTGAAACAATCTAATATAATTAGAATATTAATATGCTCCAGATCTTTGTCATTTCTATAATAACAGACAAATGGATGTAATGTGACTTGAGAATTATTCCAGTGGAAGCCTTGTGCAGCATACTGCAAAATAAATGAATAATTCTCAGCAAAATCTGCAATAAATGACTTCATCCATCAAAGAACTTATTAGAATAAAATTTTGATTGGCAATGAAACCATGCTTTTACAAGATTTAAAAGCTTACACAAAAAGTTTCAATAAACACTTCTGTTTGCAGTGTTTCATTTTGGCTCAGTGTACCAAGTTGAGCACCTGCTATCATCATTCATATTTTGATGTATTATGTGAACAGTGTGTTCAAGCACCACCTGCTAGGATACATTCTTTTGGTCTGAGCTCAGCAAATTTTAAAAAAACTAATTGTTTGGATTTTTTTAATTTAAATAATTGGTATGCCTCTTTCAGGTGACAGAGTACAAGATACTTTTGTTCCTGAACAACTCTTCTTCTATCATTCTTTAAGACTGTCTTAGTCATTTTTTCCAGAAATCAATGCCAACTTCTTCACTCTTATAAAACAACACAACTTCAATTGTCTTGTGGGAAATCTACATTTTAATATATTTGGTAGAGACAATATTCTATGTTCATTTACAAGCATTTTGGCTTGTCTTTCCAAAATTTGTACTTTTTGGCATTTCTTTTCACAACATGAAATTTTTCTTTTAATTGTATAATAATTTCACTTTCAGATTTGTTGTACTCTTTTACACTGGTAGATTCTTGATGAGAAATTTTAGTTGAACTCAGTTTAATTTTCTTTGATACTGTTAGAGTTGGAACAAAACCTTCAACTCTTATATTTTTGGCACCTCTGACTCTTTAAGTGATTATAGCCTAAAAATCTCAAAGCTTATACATACACTCCTAACTTGAGTAGGCTTATATCATAACTGGTTTATATTAAAAAATAAAGATATTGTGACTTTTTATATCATATCTATTTATTCTTCAATATTTCCTAACAGAATTTGAGAATTATTTCTTCTATATCTATGAAAGATATAGAAGAAATAAGAATGCTATAATGTAAGAATAGATATAAATATTTGCAAATAAGAAATAAGCACAGAACAAAAATGAAACTACTTTGTAACAGAAGTTGAAATATAATCTTTTATTGGATATAAAAGACAACAAAAATAAAAATTCTATAATGTAAATTCTTTTTTTTTTTATTTTTTTACATATATAGTTTTTCAAAGACAAAATAATTAAAAAATAAAATAAAATAAAGTGACTTTAAAAAAGAAGTAGAGATGAATTTCCTTAAAGGAAATAGAAAATATACGGTAGAAGTAATAACAATAAAAATTCTATCATGTAAGACTTTTTACATAAAGTGTAAATTAACTGGAGTCTGAGTTGGTATAGTTTTACCAACTCCAATTCCATAATGGCTTCCAACTCCAATTCCACAGCTCTGGATACAGTTCTATTAATTTTTCCTACTTTTTATTCCTCATAACTGTTGTGTTTTTCAAGTTTTTGATGCTCGATTGGTGATTCACCAATAATTGACAGTGATTCATTAAAAAGTTGCAATTCATTTTCAATATCTACAAAAATGCTGGTCTTCAGCTGATGTTGAAGTAGATTCAGAAAACTCAGGTAACGCTGTTAATTTTATTTGACAACGGGTTTGCTTCTTAATCTTTTTGTAAATGTTAGGAATCTATTTTTAAATATTCATTTTAAATGTATCACTTTCAAATAAAAAAATTGATTTTTTAAAAATTACACACACACACAATATCTGATTGTTGAGTATTTAGTGTACGGTGTCAAATGTCAACAAAAAATTGTTAACTATTAACATCATTTATTGCATTTCATGTTATCTTAACATGAATTCACTTTTTAGATCCATCCAAGTACATTAAAATGGTATCTAATTTAGCTTTGTGGGTAAAAAAAAAAAAAAACAAAACAAAACAAAAAACTGAGATATTGATATTTAAACTTTCCAAAATTCACCTTTTTGGCAAGGGTTAAAGGGTCATATCTCAAAAACCCTTTGACCTAGAGATGTGTAATAGGTACCATTCAATTTCTATCACAAATCTCTATAAGTGTACCAAATTTGAAAATAAATCTGTGTTGCTGATGGTCAGACCCTTGCTGATTTGACACAGAATGACTATTCACGTTTTTGCTTGTAAGAAACCCACAAATGCAAAAATAGGGATGAGTTTTGGGAAAATAAAGGTGATTTTTAGGGGCTGGTAATGGATCATAAATATTCCATTAGTTTCAATAAGGAAATTTGATTTGAGATAGAGTCTTTTGCATACGAGCTCGGTCTTGGACCAAATTCAATTCTTATCTCAAAGCATTACTGTATAGGTAGGTACCTCCACTGATTTGCTAAAAAATTAGCATACCATGATGAAAAAAAAAAAAAAAAAAAAAAAAAAAAAAAAAAACTTAATGACCCCCCCCCCCATCCCTCTTTTTTTAAATTTATTTATGATAATGAGAGGCCAAAGGATTTTTATAAATTATATTTTATTTTTAATCTTTTAGGTTTGGCATTTTGTTTAAAAACATTGTTTTTTTTTTGCATCATTGAGAGACCAAAGACTAGTATATAAAACTTTTTTTTGCAGTGAGAACAAAAAAAAAAAAAAAAAAAAACAAATAATTGTCAAATTAAACTTAACAAATGAATGAAATTATTTTAGAAAGGTTTCCTTTATAGAAAATGTTACTAAAAACTTGGTAAACATCTGTTACCCCCAACTTATTTAATTTTATGAAATTTCAAGGAATTAATTTTTGAATTCCTTTGAGAATCATCATTTTTGTAAAACAGGCACCCCAGTTATCAAAAAGCTGCTCTGAATTACAGAATAAAAAAAAATGCAATAAAACTAAGACATTATTTAATTAGAAAAGTTTTTATGAAGATATATTATGGAAACTGTCTTAAGAAAAATTTAGAATTTATAAATTTTAAATTTCTGTATTACTTTGTCCCTGTTAGGTGATAATGTTGTTAAGTAAAAACTATATTAATCATAAAATGGAAAAGTTTAGTACAATTCATTGATCACCAATATTTTAAAAAGAATTTGGAAATTGTTTTTGTGTGCAGGTGTTGATTTTTGTAAATAGATATACATACACAATATGAGAAAATAAGAGCGATAACTATATTACATTTAAAGCCAAAATACATAAAATTCCATAAAACATTAGATTACAGAGAATATTTTTCCTAAATTCTTAAGACTACTGGGTAGTAAAAAAATGACATAAAAAAGGCACATTATATACTAAGTAAATTTTACAGATATATCCACTGTAGAAAAATGTTTTAGATAAACTTCCATCTGTCAGTCAAACTGTCAACATGTTAAATAAACACCTATCACCATGTTAGAAAATGCATTTCTGTGATATTTTAAACTAAAAGTAATATTTGTTTCAAATTAGAGTAATTAAACATTAAATCAGTTAATATTCTTCAAAGTTTCAGTAAAGTATTTTATTTTTGAAAGATTTTTAAGAGAATTACATTCTGATGAAAGATAACACTAAAATTAGCAATGTTAGTAATTTCAAAATGAAAACTCCTTCCAGTCAATTTAAATTAGTTTCGAAATACAAAGTATTTTGCTTATTAGAAATATTAAATTTAATTTATTAGCTTGAAATTAAAACTAAAATAAAAAAGTTTCAAGAAAGATTTTCTTATTTTTGAAAATTATTTCTAAACCTTAGATATGTGGAGGTGCCTCCTTCCATTTATTAATAAATAAACTAAAAATAAATTTTTCTACAAGTTTTGGTATAAGGTTTCATATACAAAATGTTTTGCTCGCATTAGATTAAAATTCAAAGTACAAATTATATTGCCAACTGACTAATATATGCAAAACTCTAGAATAACACCATTCTAAATGGAGATCTGGTAGTTCCATTTTAAAGGAATCACTTGCAGGGTTCCCACAGATCAGTGTAAAAAAAATTCCAGGACTTCTCAAGGACTGAAACTGGCATATACTCACACAAAGTGAATGGTCATCAATTTCAAAAACACAAACTTTGTTATCTTTTAATAGTGTGACAGATGAGATGAAAAGCTCCAATATTCTGGTACCAATATCACATGGATCAGTTGAAAGCAGTGAAGAAATTCAAGTGTTGAAGGTTAAAACACAACTGAATGAAAACCTGGTTATGTTACACATTTTGTGTAGCAGTTTACAGTTTGGAGTTCTACACTTGAAAAATTTGAACTACACACTTTAATTTTAACTGCTACACATTCAGTGATCTAGACTACTCATGGCTTGTGAATGTCATAAAAATTCTTGATTGCTGCACATTGTTCCTAGTCGTTTTAATGAACAGGACAACAAATAGAAATTTCACAAACAGACTACACATTTTAGCTACCCCTACTACTCAGTTTTATTGCACATGGCACAGAACACAATGATGTTAACATTTTTTTCAGTTCATCTAGGTTTAGATTTGTTCTTTGCAGATCTTCACATAGCATTGGACTTTGCGATAAGTGTGAAGTTCTGAGTCTGCTCAGCTTTCTCTGCATAACTGTCAACTGACTTGAGCAAATCTTATGTACAACTTTCAAGCTAGTGTTTTTTGGTCTTCAGTTCTTCAATTTCCATAAGCATGGATATCTGTTTTCGTCCAGCTGCTGCTCGTTTTGTTTTTTTCTCAGCCTTAAGTTATTGGTCGTATGCTGTTCTGGCATTGGAAGCACTGCAGAGAAGAGCCTTAGTCATGGGAATATTCCCAACATCAACTGTGGACAAATAGCCTGTGATAATATGCTGTGCAACCCAAGCCTGCTGTTTCACATTGTCAGTGAAAATTTCCTTATTGACAGAGAAACCTCTCTTCACTGAGGCCTGTCCATGAGAGTACCAGCAATCTGCAAACAACTTTCCAGTTTATTATATTCTATTATTATATTGCTAGACAAAGAAGAGTAGAACAAAGTGTCCAGATGGTCTTCATGCTTGCTGAAATTCTTGAAAGCAATATTTCCAGCAGTAACCTCCTTGAACACTTTGTATTGACTGGTGATGTCATCACAATCAGATTTGCTGACTTGTTTTCTGTCCATCATGTGAGAAAGACATCTTTTCAGACTGTGGCAATTTTTTTACAAATGGATACAGTGCCGAGCCATGCAAGTGACCCTATAAGAAGGTATCTAAGAGAAGAATTTGCCAGAAATTATGTGCTGAACATTGTTGATATTTTTTGCTGTGATATTTTATCAGAAAATGGAGTAATATCTTTCAAAACAGACACAAAAATCTTGTTTCACTGGAAATATCCACATTGACAGTATTTTGTTTTTTTAAATCTAGTTCACAAAATAGATGAAATCTGGCCAAATGCCTAAGAGTTGTTCATATGTTTGTACATTTTCTAGCCATCTATGCCAAATTGAACTTTTAATAGAAAGCCAAGCAATAAAATCCAAATAAGTTTTAATATAGGTACCTCCACTTTTTTGCAAGGGGGAAAAAAAAAAAAAAAAAACCCAGCATAACATGATGAAAAAAAGGCCCCAAACTCAATAAAAACAATGTTTTGTTATCAAAATGTTTCTGTTACCAAAGACCAAAGTATTTTTTTTTTTTAATTATTTTTTAAAAATCTTTTATCCTTTCGAGCACGTTTGAAATTTTGGTTAAAAATCTTGTTTTGTTTACATCAGCAGCTGGCGTAATGATAACAATTAGTTCTTTTTTTTTTGTGCTTTCTCTGGTGAAAAACACACTGACTTGGAAATTCTTAAGAAAAAAAAAAAAAAAAAAAAAAAAAAAGTTGGATTTTAAAGATAATTTCAGGACATATTCAGAAATGAATTATTTTGGAAATTTTTTTGGAAATTTAAAAAGCAGGACTCCTTGGAGAAAGTAAATCAATTTTTTTTTTGTAAAAGTTACCCCTTTGACCAAAAATCTGCTCTGAATTGTAAAATAAAAAATGAAATAAAACTGACATTTAATTAGAAAAGATTTTAATTGCTTTGATAAAAATTTATTAAGGATACTATTGTATTAAATTTTTTTTTCGATGAATCATTAATTTTTACAAGAATTGTTGTTACATTTTTTTAAAATTTTAATTGAATAAATTTATAATATTAAAAAATCATTTAAAATTCTTTGCTTCAAGGTGGTGGTGGTTTGGTGACATTGTGAAGTGAAAAGCACATTTATGAATCAAAAATTGATAAGCTCATAACAGTCGTTTGTACGTAAATATTTAAAAAAAAATTTTTTAGTGAATAGATGTTCTCAATTTCTAACTATGGTAAGCCATAAATGATATTATCCTTTAAAAGTTACATGATTTAAGAGTCATCTGGCGCTTTGCAAGTCTTTCAATTTCATTATTCAATTTTGTTTCATCATTAACGACTTTGCAAATCATCCCTTCAAAATTTCAAAGTTTCACTTTCTTGTTTTTCTTTCTTTTTTTTTTTAATTACTATTTCATTAAATATTTTTATTTTATGTATTCATTTTAGTTTGGGTCATACTTCAATTAAGTAATTTTTTGAAGAAAAAAAAAATTAAGAACCTAGACATGAAACATTTCAAGATGCTTTATGAAATTTGGGTAACTAAAATTCAATAAAATATTAAATAATTGCTGAAAATGTTAATTTGTAAAAATTACAAGGTAGTTAGAATAATAAAAAAAAAGTCCTGTCAATTTTCCTAGACTTTTGAAGGTTTTCAGGACCTGTACTGGCATTGTATAGTGAAAATACTAATGGGGTTTAGCCAGTGATGGGAGAGAGTGATGTTATGAAGATTAGAACACCTGTTTTGCAGTTTTCTTTTCCTCATGGAAACTTCGAAAACTTGAAGTCAGTTTTGTTTTTCTTTCCATCTTTTGTTTGTTCAAATTTTCTGTAATATTTTTTTTCTGCTTTTTACCAGATGTAAAAGAAATAAATACATTGGTGAAAAATCTTTGACATTAGAGAAAGAAATATCTACAGTTCATGCAGCTCTTTATTATTTGTTTGTGCATATTTAATTGCTTACAGAAAAGAGATAACTATTTTGGTATTAACCATGAGTGAATATAAAATGTACATTTGGCATCTTAAATGAAAATATTAAAATTTAATAAGATTCTCAAATTTGCAATCAAAATTACATGCACAGACATTTTTAGATTTACAATAACTGATGCACATTCCTGATATAATGAGCAATATTTTACTTGCCTATGGTATCAGACATTATGAGGAATTAAAAAAAAAAAAAAAAAAAAAAAGAAAAAATATCACTAAAATTAGAGCAAAGCTAATTTAAAAAAAAAAAAAAAAAAAAAAAAAAAAAGGAAACTGGTTTAATAAAGCTCAAGACAGTAAATAAGTGGGGAAAATAATTTGTAAATTATAATATTTTTATTTTTTAGACAACTTCAGCTAAATTGTTGCATACCAGTTAATATATTTTGTTTATTAGTATTTACTGATTATATTTTGTTGTAAAATAACTGTCTTAATCACATCATATACAAGTCATGTTCCTAAATATTAAAACAATTCAGTAATCAGGCACATTTGAGAGAGAGAGTTGTTATAATACAGTGAAGCAGCTATAAAAAGCATTAAGAGTGTCCAAAAAAGGAAGATTCAGGATTTAAGTATTCATCTATATAAATAAGTCTAAAAAATTTAGAAAACTGACAAGTCAAAAAAAAAGAAAAAAGAAAAACACACACCAAAAAACAAAAGAGTATTTTGTTATTTGAGGTATTTTCAATTTCAGATATCTTGAATTTACTTACTTCCCTTTCTAGAGTAGGATACTAAGTGAATAACAAAATGAAATGCTATTCCTCACTCTGAAACTAGATTCAAAGAAATTCTTTAAAAGCTCTTACATCTAGTTCTAGCTCCAATGTATTAATTTCTTCAGATGCCTTGTTTAGTTGCTCCAATTCAATCTGTAATTAAAAACAAATATTAGTCTTTAAATAAGAATTTCACACATTTCAAATGAGTGCATAATTATATGTCAAATCTGTAGGAAAATTTAACAAAAATGCTAAATCAAACACTGTTTTGCAAAATAAAGTAGTGCCAAATGCAGTTAAAAAAAAAACACACACAAGACAAAGCAATTTAAATTTTGTTTCAAATATAAGTGGTAAAAAAAAAAACCCCACTACCACCCTAAACTTTACTTCTACCAATAGTTCTTCAGACAGCAATAGACAGGTCCCCCCCACCCAACTCTTTGTTTTAGTACATGAATATATGTACCATCTGTCCCAAGGAAATTTTGCATATCATAATTCCAAAAACAAAGACTGGCCCCAGTTCAAAATTTGCCAGGGGGAATTTTCTCGTGAGTTTACACATTGTTAGCATTTCAAATCTTTCCATTCAGCAATATACCGTGCTTTGGGTAAGCCACCATTACCTCTTTCTCCTGATACACTGTGCAAACTAATTTCCAAGCAAGATGATCCATATACCATGTGATTGGGGTCCACGACTGGGGATGAACATGTGGAAGCCTAAATCACTACTAAATAATTCTTGAGAAAATCTTTAGCAAGGAACTTGTTAATAATGTCCAGTAATTAGTTAATTAACAACTATATAGAATACTTATTAGGAATCATCTTCCAATATCAAAAAGCAATTTCAGCATTTTACAAAATCATGTATCAACTCTGAAAATACTTTACAAAATGTGTGATTTTTGTTACATGTACAATTTTTTTCACAGAAAATGAAAATATTAATTTTGCTATGATATAATAATAGATATTACCAATACACAGTTTTAAGAATTAAACAAGAACACAAAATTAATTAAAAGGATAATTTGGGATTTAACCAATTACATATATATAAAAAAAGGGAAATTGAAAATAAAAAATATCTGGTATCCCTGTGGTATCCAGTGGAATTTTTGAATTATCACAATCTATTTCTTTCAAAAATGTCCACATTTTGAGCAATTATGGCCTAGATCAAAGTTGTATTCTTTGACTTCAAGGTTTAAGAATTAGTTTTAGGTTTTTTCAGTATTTAAATTTTTCAATATTTTGAACTGTTATAAAATATGCACCTCCATTTTTCTTAGTGTCATCTATTTGACACTGACAATTTCCCAAAATTTGATGACTTTTTTCAATAAAATTAACTGTTTGTGCAGCACCTCCCCCCATTAAAATACACCCATTATTAGAATAATGGGTGTGTTTTAATGGCAGATACAATTCAATTGCAAAAAACTCTTAAACAATGGGAAACATTTTGTCGCTCAACAGGTTTAAGGTAAACTGCTACATTAGTTAGTTTCGACAGATTAACAAAGTGAATTTTTCATACTAAAGGAAATTTTACAATTTCCCATTTTGCTGTCATTTTTTTTACCATCAGAATAAAACAATAATTCTGAAGTAGGTTCAGCAATCTGACTAATTTTCTTTTTTAAAAATTAAAGTGGATATAATCAAAAGTACAAGTCGTTTTTAGTTATCCAAATATCAAATTGTTTGGGGGAAAAAAAAGATTGATGGGTTCTGTTGTCACATACAGTTGCAATTACTTAATCATTTAATTGTATCAACAATATATAAAATTATCGTATGAAAAAGTTGCATCTAATTTTGCAACTGGGATTATTTTAAGTAAAGTTTTTGGTCCATTTAAACATTTTACCATGATGCTCAATACTGTTTTTGGTAATCCCTCAGAATTTTCAGCTAAACCAAATAAGTTTCTTTCATGACATTGTAGAAACACTTTGGCATCCATGTCATCAAATAAAAGAATACACTTTTTCTGATTTTCAGAAATTTCACTAAAAGAAGAAAAAAAAAAAAGGTCATCTAATTGAGACTTTTGATGCCAAAGCTGATAATGTTCTTACACTGGGCAACTTAAAATCATCCTGAAGTTTGTTATATAATGACCGAGATGTAGCAAAATATTCAAATGCCCTGTTAAGAATATCAAATTTGTCCTAATCCTTTGTGGTGATATAACATTAACATGTTCTTTTAAATTTTTTTCTTAATAATTTTTAAGTTACTAATATAACAAATAGCTTCATTGATTTAGGACCAGTGTTGAAACACTGATATTCAAATTTTTAAAGAGAAGAAAAATTGTGTGTCTGTGTGTATGTATGTATATATATATATATATATATATATATATATAACATCATGGTAACATTCAAATAGCAAGTTTTCAAGAATTTTAATTAAAGACATTGGAATACCTCCAGTGGGGGGGGGGGGATTAATTATTATTAATATATATATATATATATATTATATATATATATATATATATATATGTGTGTGAGAGATGTGCATTTTAACTGAAAAAAAAAAAAAAAAAAACTTTTGGTTTCATCTTCACACCATGAAATTGCATCGAGATTTTTTTACAGAACGATTTCACTTTTATATCATTACACCTAGCGACCAATATCCAAAGAAACACTATTGAAAAAGGCTTTCAGATGTTAATAAAATTAAATTTTATCAACATTTATAACATTGTAAGAGAAAAAGATTGAACAAAAATGTTAAAAACATGTAAATGACTAGTTATAGGAAATGTGAAATCTATTTGTTTACAAAAGAAATGAAGAAAAAAAAAAATTGCCAGGTTCATCTTAAATGTTAAATTTCATGAAGTTAAGCCATTACGCCAATCACGAAATAACATTGTCGTAAACAAGAAAAATGAATGACTGAAGTTTTTTTTTTTAATAAATAATTGTTTTTTCTCTAGGGTATGCACCTAAATTAGATATTAAGAATAATTAAAATAGTTGTTATTTCACTTTTAAAATATGTACATTTCCAGATATGCAAGTCTCCATTTTCTACAAATAAAATTATATTTCTATCTAGCAAATGCACGTAAAATTAGATAAAAAAAAAAAAAGTTTTAATCTCAGTTTTAAAATGTGTATATTTTCAAAACTGCATGTCATTCTTTTAAAACCCAAAATAAAAATTAGTCTGTTCAGTGTGCATTTGTTACTGTTCTGCCTATAAAATTCTTCTAAACAAGGAAAATTCATTTTATTTTTACAAATATCTTTATGGTTTTATCTGGTGAATAATACACTTAAGATAAAATTATTAAAATAGTTTTTAATTTCAGTCTTAAAATGTGTATCTAAAAAAAAAAAGAACAGGTGATACTCACAGATTTGGAAATCTACACATTCAAAAAAGGAAATTAGAAGCTTCTAATTATTTTTAATATTTAATTTTAGGTGTATTTGCTAGATAAAAAAAAAAAAAAAAAAAAAAAAAAAAAAACTCATTGATTTTCCTTCTTTAGAAGAAATTTATTTTCAAAAATCCCAATAATAGTTATCTGGTGTTAGAATTGCCTTTTTTTTTTTTTTCCTTACATTATAATTTTTGAAGAGATTTGCTTCCTCGGATCAGAGAAGAAATGAACATCTTCCTGGTTGTAGTTTAAGGTGTCTTCTAATTGAGTGTACAATTTCAAGAATAATGATAAAGATTGGTCACTTTGATTTTACGAAACAAAGTAACGTGTAAAATTTAGTGTAAAAAATCATTTGCATTTTCGGTTGTTCAATGCAAAATACCATTTTATTTTAACTCTGTAAAAAAATAATTCAATGAATAAAAGCACATACAAATTACATATTTAGAAAGATTATTTTATTTTCTTTCCAGCCATATGAATGAATATTTTTAAGATTGGACCAAAAATACACAAGAATTTGCAAGTTAAACAGACTAAGTTGCAAATTTATCAATCTCAAACAAAATCAGATATCAAGTGGGAATGCTATCGTTACACAAGAAAATGAATGGCCTCCTTAGAAAGCAAAATACTAAATTAAAAACGAAAAAACAAATGGAAAACAGTGCTATCAAGCAAAATGAAAAAAACCAATACTGAAACATAAATTGCCAAACCGACCAACTCTAGTGTGTGTGATTATATATATATATATATATATATATATATATATATATATATATATATAATATGCGTGGTACTTATTAGAAAGCGCTCAATATCAGAGATAGAGCTAACATATTTGGTTGGATTGATGCGAGTTTGTGACCCTGGGTTTCACGCTTTTGCGATCGTCAAACTGATTAAATTTTAAAGAATTTTGGATTTATGTAGATTGCGTGTATTGGTGTTATTATGGAAGTTGGGGGGGGGGGAGATCGTCGTCGTGATGTCACTCATGCTAACGCAAAACAGATGCGTGTCCATACACCTGTTGAGGTACGCAGACACACATACACTCTCGCCTGCAGGGGCACATACAAACAAACATATGTGGACAGTATGGGACTTGACATATGTATGTATATGTGTGCTGTTGTCTATATACATACCCATTTGTATGTTGAAATTCAAAGATCAGAAGTGTAGCGAAAATTTCTCGTGAATATATACATGTCAGCAATCAGACCATTTTTCTATTCTTTTGCTGAATAATATTTTCTCGCACGCACGTATATACGCGTGGTGGGGTCGTTGTAAAATTATGATAGGTAAAAATCCACATATATATGGTATGGCAGCTAAAAGACAAACATCACACCAAGAATAAGCTGGAAAATATTGAAAAAAAAAAAAAAAAAAAAAAAAGCAACTGCCTACAGCAACATTACAAAAAAACTTTGCCTACACGAAAAAGTAGCAATAATATCTCATACTCTGCAAAAGAATTTACTAAACAAAAGATCAGAGATAACTCCAAATGTAGGCATGAGAATAAGTACCTATTATCCAAATTTATACCAAACGGGGGGGGGGGGATACAACAATCACATTTTAGTTCAAGCTACCACCACAACAATTACATTTATTGTTATTATCATTTTCCCACCACCATTACTAATCACTTCTACCACCTTACAATAACTATTAGCTACTTATACTATCATTACCACCAATCCCCCTAACGCCATTACTACCACATCACATCTATTATCATATAAACCCACTATAATTATTAACGTAAACTACTCCCCCCAGCATATTTATTACCATCATATAAAAACCAATAAGGATTACAAACTACAATTTCTACCAGTTACATCTACGCAGTCATCAAAAACAAGCAAATAACCAGCTTAAAAAAAAAAAAAAAAAAAAAAAAAAATCAGCCTTAGAAAATTAAAAATAGCAATTTTTACCTATTACAATTTTACAGAGACCCCACCACACGTATATATGTACGTGCGAGGAAATATTCAGCAAAAGAATAGAAAAATGGTCTGATTGCCGACATGTAAACAGAAATTTTCGCTACACTTCCGATCTTTGAATTTCAACATACAAATGCGTATGTATATAGATAACAGCACACATATGTCAAGTCCCATACTGTCCACATATGTTTATGTTTGTATGTGCCCCAGCAGGCAAGCGAGAGTGTATGTGTGTCTGCGTACCTCAACGGGTGTATGGACATGCATCTATGTTTGCATTAGCACGAGTGACATCACAATGACGACCCCCCCCACTGCCACAATAACACCAATACACACAATCTACATAAATCCAAATTTTTTAAAAATTAATCAGTTTATCTGACAATCACAAAAGCATGAAACCCAGGGTCACAAACTCACATCAATCCAACTTGTTTCATGTAGTTGGCTGATGGTTACTTCTCAGTGCAGCTATATCAATGTTGTACTTTAGCTCCAATGCGATCAGAGCTGTTTTTCTTTCTGGTGCTGAGACGTTATCCCAGAGAGTTCGTACATTCCAAATGCCAAGATGAAGTTGAAGTTTTTTGCAGTAGCTGGATATGTGTGATACTAATTAGATGTAGTTGTCTGAAAACCCACGCAGTAATTTGTTTCAAGTGATGAAGGCTTGTGTCGGATCATCCACACTTTTTGGATCTGTCAATAAAAAAGTAACGGTGCAAGACTTGCCACGGAAACTCTGAATGACAGTCCTCATGTGTTATTATCGGAGTTTAAGCTCTCCAGATCACAGTCAATATCAGCCAGTACACACCTCTCTGCAGACACATGCAATATACCTTCCCATCTGAAGTCTTTATCATGAAACCAACACGAAAAGGATTGCTAACCAAAGCTCAGAGAGACTCCTTTCTCCTTCATCATAGGCAACTTATAAAATTAATTAAAAGCCGCATCGGGTTCCCTAAGTGTCCTTATGAGATAGATATTTTTATTTTTTTTTTTTTTTAGTGCTTTGTAAATTGTATTGTTTTGACTAATCAGAAGATCTGCAGTAATTAAGAAATGTAAGAATGAAATTAAAAAGTACGGAAGGTCACAAGCAATAAAACGTTGCGTGTCTTGAGTGTAAGCACTCTCCGTTGAACATCGATTTCATTATTGCAAATTCTTTGTGCGAATCACATGTTGAGCATTTCTCAGTCCATTCTGCCTGCAGCTCATAATCATTCCTTAAGTACTGTTGTCATCACCCTGCTCAAAAGGTGCTAAAAAACAAAAATACATCAACCAATTAAAAAACAGATTAAAAAAAAAAAGAAAAGAAAAAAAAAAGAGGGATTTTTTACAAGGTGATGACAGTTTGGTATTGTCGTTTTCCTTATCGCTGATTTAAAAAAAAAAAAAAATCCTGGTTTCCAGTGTTCAGGAATAGCAATTTTAACTATTTTTTCATATTTTATCCCCAGAAAAATTTTTTATAATCATTTACGCCAACCAATTTCACTTAGAAATTGGAGAGCATTCTTTGCTTTCAGGAAATACCTAGTTTCATGGGGTGCAGATCAAAAGCTTCCTTGATGTTTTGCCCAGATGACGACAAGTCATTTTTCAATAATTTTTTTTTCAGAGCAAATAGGCTGTAGTGTAACAAAATAACTTTTGATATGTTTATGATGATTTTTACTTGGGATAGAAATGTTTTATCATAGCAGATCTGTATCGACTTTAGGACTTTAGTTATAGTATTTATAATTTCAACAGATAGTATCAACAAATTTATGGTGTAAGCTACAGTAATAAAAAAAAACAAAATAAAAGAAATTGGAATGCTGAAAGTTTTTTTTTTACTTTAATAATTATGAGGTACTACATAAGCTGGTTCACATCAATTATGTCCTTCTGTATGATAACTCGATTCTCACTTTAGCTGTCGATATGTGATGACAGCAATCATTCGTCACCTGTCAATAGTCAACGATGTTAAGATCGCCTCCTTTTTACTTTAAACAACATGTTTCTTCGAAGAAAGTAAACAAAAGTTTTTTTAAAATATATTAAATAATCTTTAAATTTGCTAATTTTCGTCAAATAAAATTTTAAAAACGTATAATTGATTTTTGGACGAATTTTAAAGTAAGATTTTAACTTAATTTACAAAATTTTAAAAAAATGGCTGATAGAGTTTTTTTTAGTAATTTCGCTGACAAAAAAAAAAAAAAAAAAAAAAAAAATTTTTTAACTAAAATTTCGGACATGCGTAAAATGAGTAAAAAATTAAAAAAAAAATAATCAAAAAATACTTTGGTATTTCTCCTTAATGATATATATATATATATATATATATATATATATATATATACTTAAGCAGATAAAAAAAAATTTTCATCAAATTTAAGGCCGTTCTTGTCATGCTATGCTCTTTTTGTTTACTTTTTGTTTTTGTGGAGGTACCTATGTGCTATATTTTTATGGAATAAAGTTAGGTAACTCCACGAAATCGTTAAAAAATTGATATAACATGAAAAAGTAGACAAACTTGATTATTATAAATGTTTTTTTTTAATATTTATTAAGCCCCCTGAACAACTGACAGGTAATCCATCATTTTCAATCATTTTTTTCCATTTTATAAAAAACATGAAAATCTCACTTTGAAATTCTTTTAGAAATCAATTATCATTTTTTCAAAACTTTTTATAAAATCAGAAATTATAATGTTTATTTAAAATATTTTGAACAAAGCTTAACTTAGCTTCTGCGCCGAAAAAATGTAATTTGAAAATAAAACAAACCTTTCGCATCACTTGAGGTGACGAGAGACATTTCCATGACGTTTAGATAACTTACGGGAGGATAATTCTTTCTACGGATGCAGGGAAGTGAAATTATTTACATTTAACTGAACAAATTTTTTACCTCGTTATTTTTAAGGAAAACTTTCAGCGCTCTAATTTTTTTTTTGTACTTAGCTTTCACCTTTACGTTGCTTTATGGAAGATATATTATAAAAAATGAAAAAATGAGACTGTTAAGAGTGAGATTAAATTTTATAAGAAAGGTATCTAATTAATTTATAGGTACCTTTCTTATGAAATTTTATTCAGAAATGTACATAAAATACTATAATTTTATGTACATTTATTACATTTTACTGTGTTATTTGTATTTCCGTTCATTTTATTATTAATTTTGATATTTCATTTATGGAAAAATGTCATAACTGAGATTTAATATAAAAATAAGATCATATAAATTTCATAAGATGATACTGATACTTGTAGGTACCCGTCTCAGTTGAAATTGAAAAATCAAATTAACTTCTCCACAAGTGTTTCACAAAAGTAAAGGCCTTAACAGCGGAGAACAATGCTGAACTCAAATAACGCAACTTAATTGTATTCTGGTTGGTCCTCCGTACTTTATAATTACAGCCTGATTATAAACACAAAATTACATTTCTTAATTACTGCGGATCTTCTGATTAGTCAAAACGATACCGTTTACAACGTGCTAAAAAAAGATCTATCTCATAAGGACACTTACGAAACCTGATGTGGCTTTTAGGTAACTCCACGAAATCGCTAAAAAAAATGGCATAGCATGATAAAAAAGACTCCAAAATTGACTAAAACAAAATGTTATTGTCTAAAAATGTTTGTTATTATGAAGACGAAAGACCAAAGTTTTTTTTAATTATTTTTTAAAATTTTTACTTTTTCAGAACATTCTAAATTTTTATTAAAAAAAACTTGTTTCTCTTTGTATCACCGGAACTACTAAATAACATACAATTTTTAGCACGTTTTTTTTGTATGACACACATTAATTTAGAAAATCTTGCAAAAATAAAAATAATTGTCGGAAGTTAATGAAACTTTCAGAAACTATTCATAGATGATGGAAATTATTATAAATAGGTATTTTTTTTTAATTAGTCATGGCAGAAATTTTTTTTTATATCTATTACCCACCCCCAAACTAATTTTATGAAAACTCTAGAAATTCGATCGCATCGGGTTTAGTGATTACAATAAAAGTACAAGGCTTTGTGAGGAATGCAAATCATGTTTTTTTTTTTTTTTTTTTTTAATTGGACCCCACGTACCTAAAAATTGGCTCTGAATTGTATTTGTAACATACAAAACTCAATAAAACAAAGATATTATTTAATTTCAAATGCTTTTATTTGGTTTTAGTTGTTTTTATGAATATGAACAATATTTTCTGAAAGCAAAAAATTTTTTCGATGAAAAATGAATTTTTAATACAATTATTTGTTATTTCTTTAATAGATTCTTACATTTAAGTTGTTAAAATATTATAAAATTATTAGTTACATACACACACACACACACACATTATCTTTTTTTGTAATTCCTAACTTTTGTGTGTGTATATATATATATATATAATATATATATACAAAAGTTAGGAATTACAAAAAAAGATAATTAAATAAAATATTGATTTCTATTATTTGCCACCATACTTTAACGAAAGCAATTCAGTCTGTAGTTCTCAATACGAATCGATTCATCGTTGTTAAAAAGATAAAACATTCAATGTTTTATAAAGAAAATTTAGTAATTTTGTGTAAATCATGAAGTAATTATTTCTCGAAAAATTCTATTAATGTTACGATTATTTTTATTTTTAATATATTTTTACTTTTATTTGTTTACATTGAACGTAGTCAGTCATAGTAGCAGCCACTGTGATTTTTGCCGATTCATGGGAAAATTTCTACTTCGTATGCTTTCTTTATTCAACCTTTAGTGAAAATTTCGTTCTTTCTTTTTGCAAGACGTAAATTTGAACTCTTGCGCTACGTTTGCTGTCAAAGTAAGAACAATTCTAAGAACGCAAATTTTAAAATTTGTAATTAATATTTTCCAACAATATAAGAATTCGTTGGTGATCGACACGGATCCCCCAGTGTAAACTTCCACGAAACTTTAAGAAAATTCTATATAAAGCAGCTTTATTAAAGCTCTTTCATTAATGAAAAAAGTTTGAAAATTTCAATGAAATCCGACAATTCCTTCACTTTGGTAATTTTATTTCCCCACGTGTCGAAAGTGTGCATTATTGTCAACTCAAATATTATTTCTATTTAATTTTTTTAAATTAAATAGAAATAATAATATAATTAACTCAGAACCTCCCAATACCCAATTTAAATTAAAAAGAAGAAAAATGTTATTTCAAATTTTGTGAAAAATTGTCGAAAAAAAAAAAAAACAAAACAAAAAAACAAAAATTCTAATCGCTCATTTTTTGTTACCCAGAGAACGAGTCGTGTTTGTGATGTGATTATGGTGCTTACAGACCCGGTATTAAAAATAATGCTAACTGTGAAGGTGTTTGAACTCTTGTTTAAATAAATAAATGTATTTCTACTTCGTGATTCATGTAACTTCGACTTATTTCTTTTTCATTAATTCATTGATACTTTAACTTTATGTTTGTTAACTTAGACTCGATAAATTTAAGTTTAAGAGAGCATTTAAGCTTTAAGATTATTTTTTCTGAATTAAGTAACTTATTCGTTTTTCTTCAAGCGAAGAAAGGTTATACCGGATCCAAAGACCGAAAATTAAAATCATCAGATCAGATGCTTTGGCTTTAAAGGCTAAAAAATAAAAGGTAATTTTATAACTTTTTGTCTACAATAGTTGGTAGAAATCTATGATTATTATGATATTATAACGTAACGAAATCAACGTTTTTTTTTGTGGGGGGGGGGGGTGATTCAAGCACATGAGTAAACAGTAAACACTAAGCAGTGATTGTATTTTTATATTTCTTCTGATTACTGATATTTTTAATTCACTTTTTTAATGTTATCTCATCATTTATGAATAGCTTCAGCAAAGTACGTTACTAATTCAAGCAGGTGTCTCGTCTACGTAGGAAAATTATTACTTATATCCGTCAATAATTGATTTTAACTACTTTTTGACTAGATTTTAAAACGTCTACTGACCAAGAAAAGGAAAAATAAAAGGGAGGTTAGGGTTGGCATCAGTCTCTGACTAAAAGACTACATTACAATGACAATGCGTTAAAAAATTTCTTGAAGTTGTTCGAAAGGCTTTTCTTCGTTATAAAGACATTTAGATTTAATGCAATTAATTTAATTAAACGAGTAGTTATTTTCATGTTTTTAAAAAAAGCGATAGTTAAATAATAGCAATAATTATTAATTTAAAGTTGAGTGATATCCAATTCACAAGACGGACTACAAAAATAGATACGTAAAGCTTGAAATACTGGAAATAAAAAGTGAAAGGAAAGCGATAGGTACTTTATTACTACAGCAAGTGGCCCTAGTAAATATCATTCATAAGATACTAATTACAACTATGGATATAGATATATTATTACAAAATAAAATGAAATATAAAATATATTTTAAAATTAGAAATGGTCTGAAGACTTAGAAACTCACCTGAATCCGTGGATCGAGATCTTCGTCTTCTCCAACAGATAACCGCCGTTCGCGGTCGGCCATATTTACATCGACACCAACATCTAGCCTCAATCCATATTTCTATTAACATATTAATCATATAAAAAATTTTAAGGAATAAATTTTATAGTGAAAATACATCAGTTTAATTTTTTTATAATATTCAAATTTTGTAGTATTTCTTTTGACCAGATCTAGTTTTGTTTACCAAAATATAATTTTTGATTTGCTAAAATACCGTTTAAACGAGATTTTCAACGTATTCAACCTGGGTTTATTTATTAGATAATCGAAGTATCTAGTTGCCGGTTTAACCAGTACAATTTATTTTTGTTTGGGGAATTTCTGACTAAATGTTAGTTTTATTGTATATTAATTATGAGAATTTAAAAAAAATAACTAATGTCTCACTTTTAACTGCACAGTTTTTTTTTACGTGTGGTTAGCGCATTTGTTTGTTCAATCAAGTATCTTGTCACTGTCTCAGTAAAAGGCAACTAATGAAATAAAGAAGAGTAACGGAGTATGTGATTTTCAAGTGGGATTAATTTCTTAGATGTCTTTTATGGTCGTCGACAAAATATTTTTGGTGGACTTCAACATTTCAGCTTTACTGTTTACTTTTTTAAAGTGGGTACATAGGTTGCTCACCATGCGATTTAGTCATTATTACTGTTTACTTTTGGTTTTGAGGGATCTAATTTGAAGAGGAGTTTGCGCATGTGTGTTGGGGAAAAGTAAAGAAAGTTTTTCTATTTTCACTTTTTAAACTCAGTAATTTGTGTAAAATTAGAATGTAACGAACCTCTTGATGTTGATAAACTAGTTAATCCTCTTGAAAATTATTTTTGTATATTCAGATTCAGAGAAATTTGAGTTCAAAAACCTGTTTTTAGTTTAAAAACTGTTGAACGCAATTTGCATTGCAAAGCTTAAGCCATAATTTTTTAAATTCTTTAAAAAAATAAAAATCAGTTACTTGTTGGATTATGGAAACTTTCGAATTTTATTCATTATTGTTATTGTATGAAATTATTTTTCAAAAAGTTAAAAACAACTTTTTGGAAATATTTGTTATTTAATTTACCCCTAGCCATTTTTATTTTTACAAAAACCACACAAAAATGAACGAGAACACTTGACATACTGATCATAAGAAGTTCTTGGGCAATATATGTATTTTTACTGTGCGTCCATGTCGCTACTGTTGGAGTTAGCTCCTCCTCAGTTCTTTAATCCTTCAACAGGGGTCTCTCTCCCCTGGCTATAAATACTGGCTGACCCTTCTCTCTCGCTCTCTTTTTCGACTTAGGCCTTGGGCCGCTACCTTGTGTGGAGGTAAATCTCTCTTTTCAACAAACTCCAATATGTGACCTCTCACAGATACAGTGTTTCCCAAATTCTGGGAACATGCTAAGAACAATACACGTACGTACGAACACTCACAACACACACACATAATTTCTCCATACAAACACTATGTAACTGTTCATGTCTTTGTGTAACTTGTTATTAATATATATTTGTTTACCCATATATATCAGTCTTGTTTGTTTTCTTTGTCTTCTTTGGACTTAATTAAAGTCCAACATTTCCATGTAGCTGGACCGGCTAGCAGGAAATTTTAACCTTTTGATATCTCTTCACATCTTCACCCCCACGGTCTGCTACACTACCAAATGTGAAAGTTGCTCAAGCCCCCTCAGCAATAACTCCAGTCCACCTCCCCTCCTGGTTCGACATTTCTGATTTATATGTGTACTTGGTCCTTTTCATTTCTTCCAGTGTCCCAGTTTGGCTCCAATTATAGATTCCTCCACAACTGAAGATTCATATTTGTTCTTTCTGACATGTTTTTGTAAGTTGATTAACCAGCTGGGTATGGGAGAGCCCATACCTGATTTATGCTGGTAGTTAAACAGTCTCTCATGTCTGGTGGCAGTATAGTAGGAATCATATGGAATGTAAGGCATCAGGTAGCATTACCTCCCACGTAGACAAGGGCAATTGCTTTGACTTAAGAGCTAATTTACTGATCTTCAGAGTATTCCATTTAGCCTTTCTACCTGTCACTTTCCCTGAGGGTTGTAACTAGTTGTAAGGCTGATATAGCGATACCTTTTATGTGTCTTTCAACTCACTTGGGATAAAGGAAGGTCCTCTATCAGAATGTATGTAGTGTGGCATGCCAAATATTACAAATAGTTCACATAAATATTCAATCACTGTGGCTGCAGAGATATCTCTGCATGTGAATGCAAAGGGTAATATGTTGAATTCATCAATGACCATTAGAACGTAGTGGTTTTTCTTTGTGGACATCAGAAGAGGGCTTTTGAAATCCATAGTTATACTTTCAAAAGGTTGGGTTGTGTTGATCAGTTTCCCCTCAGATTTACCAAATCATGGTTTTTCACATTCACAGGTTCTGCATTTTGCAAATGTCCACCACAATAGAGGGAAGGTTTTGGTGTGCACAAAATGAGCCATATGTGTGACTCCTGGATGACAGAGGGACTCTTGAATCTCCTGTTAAATCATCAGTGATAGCTGCACAGTTTGCTTTTGTGAGTGTGTCCGAAACTGCATTCTTAGTCTGGGGTTTGCGCCAAATTTCATAATTGTATGTTGATAGATCAACTTGCCACCTGTTCAGCTTATTTTTGGATCAAATAGCTCGCTTCCTGTAGTTGAATATGAATGATAAGAGTTGTTGGTCAGTTATCAGCATAAAAGTTAATTAGATAGTAGTGCCACTCTCTTAAACCTTCCACAATAGCTGCCACTTTTTTTTCTACTGGGGAATTATGCTGTTCTGATGCATTTAGTTTTTGAGACCAAAATGTTGCTGGGTGACCCTCTTGGTTTAAAGTAGCCATTATACACTAGTTGCTTGCCTCAGTTTTTACCTGAAAAGGTTTATCCTCATCAACAATACCAACCACAGCCCCTTCCAGACTTTTTCAATATAATGTTGGCACATAGGTTTCTCATAATTGAGACCTTGAATCATGGATACCTTTGTCCCTGCACCACTAAGTCTATAACACACTTTCTGGTGATGGCTGAATGAAACTTGGATGAAGCTATACTTACTAGTAGTAGAATCACCAATTCTAGCTTCTGAAAAACCTGTTTATCCACATAGCTGTTTATACTCCCCAGATCTATCAGGGTGTGGTGGAGTTAATGCCACCAGCAAGATGGGTTTACCAATCTATAAAGGGTTGATGGAAATGCGATTAACCCGCTACTTTTTAAAATTTCTCAAATGTAACAAAAAGCAAGCAAACAATAAGAGAAATAACAATATTAAACAATACTTTGGTTCAACAATATTTTTTTTATATAACCAATAGAAGGTACAAACTTGTATGTTGAGAGTTGTTTAAATTGCTTCAAAGTTTTTTCTTGTGTAGATTGAAGTGTTTATGAAGATATATGAAAGATTAAGAGTTGAGAAATTGTGTGTATAAAAATGGGTAAGTTTGATAAGGTATTCTTGTGTTTGTAGGAAAATTAGTTTGTTTTTGTGTTGAATTTTGTAATATTGTACTCGACTTACTATTCTGTGTATGAAGTTGTCTCTCTTTGAATGTGTCACTTGATGTTTTCTGTTGAGTTTATGTAGTTGAGTGAGTGTACTTTGCAAGCCGGGGAAATGTTAAGTAAATTTAACTTTAAGCCTGGTAAAATATGTGACATGGATTTGTGTGTTGAGCTGAGAAAATTTGTAAGACTCACTGTCGAAGTTGAATGATGTTTTGTATTTATTGATGTCTCAAGTCATGTGGGAGGCTCCAAGAAATATGGCACAAATTTGTATTTGCTTAGGATACACACTAAACCAATATGATGAGTACATAGTTGAGAATGTATGAAATTATGAGCTTTTTATTTATTAGCCAATCAGAAAGCGTTTTTAGTTACTTCTTGTATGGAGCCAATTTTAATGGGTTGTTGGGCTACTTGGATTGATTTGAGATAAGTTTTGCTCTGAGCCACTTTTAATGGGTCTTTAAATAAATGCAGAAGTCTGATTCTACAGGGGCTTCTACTGTCAAACCATTCAGCTTATCTGTGACTGCAGCTTTCTGTCTAAATTCCATCATAATGGCCACATTGTCAGTAGAAAAACACTCAGAATGTTATCAGAAAAGCAGGATGCCACAAAGATCTGTGAGAACTGCTCAGCAGCCTTGACATATTTGGGAAGAATATTAGAATAATCGAGAACCTATATTGGCAGAAAGCCACCTGCATGCAGATAGAAAATGAGTTCAGCAGATATACAAAATAGAAAGGGGTGTAAGACAAGGATATATCTTCTTACCAGACTTATTCAGTCTATACCGTGAGGCAATTCTAAGAGAATTAGAAATCTTACTAGAATTCCTTATTGGCAGTCACAATCTTACCAACATAGATATGCAGATGACACAGTGTTGATAGCAGACACAGAAAGAAAACTACAAAAGCTCCTACAGAATGTAGTGAAGGAAATTGAGAAGTAAGGACTAAACATAAACTGCAAGAAGAAAGAATGCATGGTTGTTAGCAAAAGGATGAGGCCAAAATGCAAATTACAAATTAGAGGTAACAAAATCACACAAGTACAAAAATTTATCTGGGAAATGTTCTAACAGAGGACAGAAAAGGCGACACTGAAATCGGAAGACACATAGAGATAGCGAAAGATGTATTCCAAAAGCTAAGCAGAGTATTAAGAAACAGAAAAACTTTGTTAGAAACAAAGAAAACAGTATTGAACTGTTACGTGATATCTCTCCTCCTGTATGACAGTGAATGCTGGACAATCTCTTCAAAGATCAAGAATAGACTTGAAGCAACAAAAAAAAACAAAAAAAACTTATACTTAACATCAGGAAGAGACAGTTGAAATTTTTAGGGAACATAATGAGGAAAGAGGGCTTGGAAAATCTGATACTCATGGGACAGGTAGGTGTGGAATGACTTTTGTTTGTGTATGTTTTTGTATTTTGATACTTGAATGTATGTGTGGTTGGGTGAGTGTTTCTTAGAGTCAGTGATTTACTCACTTAATTTTAATGCTATTGTTTTTATCCCACCTACTACAAAACTGTACATATGGGACTAGTTAGGATCTCATAGAGAAGTGGTGTCTGTAGTATGACTGATAAAGTATAAGGTTTTGATGCTAGAAAAAATGTTTGTGCAATTGGGTCATCTAGGTTAGGACTGATGACCAGCACTACCCATCCTCATTGTTGGCCTTGTGCTATATTTGTAATTTTATTGCAATAAATATTTTTCCATATTTCAATTGTCATCATTCTTGCACTAGCTATGTTGTAGCTAAGATGCACTCTTTTTTTTGTTACAGTCATGTCCACTTTGCACAAGGACCAGGAGCCACTCAAGGGTTACATAGTAAGAGGTACAGTTTATGAGGATATGTGGAGAAGATAACAGTTAACCCTAGACTTGAATAGGTTAAGATTGTAGTGATCAGGAAAACATACTCTTGGGAGTTTGTTCCACAGGGCAGTGGTCCATGGGAAGAAGCTGCTTGAGTGGAACTTACTTCTTACCAATGGAATATGGAGGGAATGAGGCTGGTTTGATACAATGTGTGTATCATGGCAGATCCTAGCCATGAAAGTTATAACTGATGGAATTAAGGAATGTATTTTGTCAGAGCACTTTCTATGGAAATAGTGAGAGGCTTGTTGTAGGGTGGAAAATAAATTGTCACCCACAAGGACACGGAGACGTTTTTGGATGCTGTCAAGACTTGAAAGTTAAGACTGGGCAGCTCTTGCCCATATATGGCAACAGTACTCAATTTCAGGCCCGATCTGGCTCTTGTAAAGGTAGGGGATAGCACAAGGAGTCAGGTACTTACTGGAGTGGTACAGGGAACCCGCCATTTTTCCAGCATCTTTAACAATGGATCATATATACCAACTCTATTTGAAGTCTGCATTTTGAACTGGTGCTCAAGGCACGGGGCCTCCCTGTAGGAATATCAATTCATCATGATTGGTGACAGTTCAGGGTTTGATCAGCAATGATGGAATGTAACTAGTTTGTTTTTGATGCACTGAATGTAACCAGTCAGTTTTTCTTCCTGCTGAGATGTTAGAGCTAGATCAGAGGAGAGATCAGCTACTGCCAATCTCTGGTCATCTAGAGTTTTGGAGGTGAACCCATGTACTGTTGTATCATCAGTATAGATATGTAAAGTAAAAGAAGGTTGGTCTGTATTGAATGTTAGGACACCAGAGGACTGACCATAAACAACTACCTTCAGGGACCTACCTGTTAGGAAGAATTTTATTATTGCAAAGATTCTTCCAGTGATTCCATAGCTTGTGTGACAATCTTTTATGACACACCTTGTCAAATATAGTCCTTGGGATGTATTTGTTGTTTCGTGCCTCACTGATTCTATGATCAGCAATGGATCAAGCTGATCAAAATCCATGCTGCTTGTCACACAAGAGGCTGTTCCTATTTAGGCAATCAACAACCTTCTTGTTGATTATAGTTTCAAAAAGCTTTCTGATGACATTGAAGAGACTGATGGCTCTATACTAAGTGGGGATGAGCGCTCTCCTGCATTCATGAAAACCGGGCATACGCTTGACACCTTCCACAGACTTGGGAAGGTTTTCTCCTTCAAACAATTTAAATAATTTTGTTAAGATCAGGTCGCAAATTTTTACATTTCCATAAAGATTAATTGCTGACACATCTCTAATGAAAAAAAAGTTTTACAAAGATTCCAACACAACACAAATGAAGGAATTGTCTTAAAAAATTGTTTTAAAAACAGTATTTCAGTTTTCAGGAAACTTTTTCATGTGTTGAATTTTTATTTTTAAGTGATCATTTTCTCAGTTTTATCTTTCTAGAAATGTAAAAAATAGGGACTAGAAATTTTATTTTAATTACTAGTCATGGATTTCTGGTTAGTATTACTAATATTAAAAAAAAAATTCAGAGATCCTCCTTAGTGGATGATCTCAGAATAAAAAATGATTTTACCAAGATATATTACCCTCTTAATTGATTTAAAAGAACTGTTCAGAAAGAAAATCACAATTTAAAAAAACAAGTCCTACTGCAATTAACACTTCTGCACTGCCCCTCCCCAGTAGTTGTGTTGTTTGGGGTATTAAGAACTGGCCCTGTCAATTATTATAGTTGATGATTATCAATAAAAGTTAGGTAAAAAAAAAAGTAAAAAGTACAAAAAGCAAAAAAAAAAACACTGCTGAACTAGCCCTTTTGGGGCTCTAACCTGTCAGGGGTTCCTGCATAGTACACACTACACCGGCCATGCAGATACATGATGTATATTATTAGTTGATGACTGACTATGTAACATCATTTTAAAAATAATTTAAAAAATGGCTGATAAAACAGTGCCAAAAAAAATGGAGATACCACAATGAGGTCCCAAAAAACATTGTGAACCCCTCACCCCACCCCTGATCAGGGGGTCAGGCACACTGGTAGTTTATAATAGTGGGCACAGGTGCTTTGCCTCTATTCAGAATTTGTTTGGAGATCTGCCAGAACTGTCAAGGTCCAGTTTGTTTGTTTTCAAATTTGGCCTGGACTGCTTGTGTATAACTACACTCTGCATTTTCCAGAACTTTCTTGTGGTGACTATGGGCAGTTCTGAATGCAGCAAGTGTCCAACTATACTGCCCTTTGTGATAGATACTCAAGTAGTTGTTACAGTGAGCTAACCAGGGCTGACTGTTCGGCTTTTGCTGGAATTTTTTGGTGGGTATAAAATTCTCCATTCCAGAAAGGATCCACTCTGAGACATGGGCAGTTATTTTGGAAGCAGCATGTTTGAAGAAGATTGAAAGAGAAGCTTCCACCATGTAAGATCTAAAGCTGTCCTAGTCTGGCTTTGTAGAATGGTAAATCAGGTGATGCCTTTGATTTGCCATCAATTTGGGTACTCACTAGGGAATGATCTGATGTGCACAGGAGAGGTAAAACTTCTGCAAAGCATTTTTCAGGGCAGAATGTGAGGAAAAGGTCAAGGAGGTTTTCCTGATGTCCTGTTGTATCAGAAACATGGGTGACTTTAATAATCTGAGTTAATTCATAGGTGATGGAGAAGTCTCTGCAGTATCTGCATGAGTTTGGTTAGAGTGGACTAATCACTCTTTGTTAAAGTTATCACAGATATAAACAGATTGAAAGAACAAAGAAATGTATATCAACTACATTACTTTCAACAGAATTTGTAGAAAAATTAACCAATATATTACAAGTTAAGTAAGGAGATATATCATACATAGAATTTAGGTAAGGAACAAATCTTAAATTATAAAACATTTTATTTTACAGTAGATGAAAATTAACTGCACAATTTAAAAATATGACAAACGAGTAGATTATTTAACCCTTTAGTATTCAACCTACCCACACACACCCATAAATATTGGCTCAGTATTCAACCCATCCTGTAAATATTGGCTCAATGTTTAACCGACTGTAACTAGACCTATGTACACTCTGCCATAATAAATGATGATATCATTGCAAGTAATGCAGGAAGTTATGCAAACAATTAGACTTTGACCACAAAAAATGAAACTTTCAGAGCCGATATTTACGTATTGAATGCTAAAGGATTTTTTTAGATTAAACTAATATAAGAGATAGTGCATTAATTTCTCATGTATCCATGTAAACCATTGTAATATTTTTCACTTGTTTTCCATAATTTTTCTGATTGTTCCATTACATGTGTGTAAGCTATACCTGAAATTCACAGTGAAAATTTATTTCTTTAAATATCATAATAGGTATCCTAAAATGCAAAAACGTCAAACTAATGAAATTTCCTTCAATTTCAACTGCTTATATCATTTATTTTTAGGCCATTTTGGTAAAATTAGTATATAAAAAAAGTTAATCTTTTCTCTTTATAAAGATAAAATTCTTTCTTATGTGTGATGATTAATTTTCATTCCACATCTCTTTAAATTATGTCACTCTTTCAATGATGGCCACATGTTTTTCTGTATTTTCAAAGCTGACAATTTTATAGTGGTGTTTTTAAAACTTGTTGCGCTCTGAGTTGTCTCCCTACACATATCAAAATAGAAAAAAAAAAAAGGACACTTGTCAATTTTGTGTCCTTAACATAAGGTTTGAAGTTGAAAATTTAGTTGATAAAATACCATATAAATTCAACACTTAAAAACTTTACTTGATTTTTATCATCTAAATTTTTGTAGTACCATAGAATTTTTTTTTAATACCATAGAAATTCAACAAAAAAAAATAGAAGGAAATTTGCACCTTCTTGTTGAGCAGGTTGGTTTCATATCTCTACAACCATACAACTTGAGGTGCACACATATCAAAAAGAGGAACTTTAAATGGTCATAACTTTATTGTGTAAACAACATGACCCTCACCCAATCTTTCCACTTACAGGCTAATGATCACTGCACTTGCATTCCAGTTTTTGATCTTGTCAGTGATTACTGAAAGCTGGGGAAGAGCATGCTCACAAGGTAACATGATGAAAAAAATGTCATGTCAAGAAAAATAAAACCATGAACCTTGATTACCATATTATATACTAGCAGGGATTAATGTTTTTCAACCATCTTATGGAAAATAATATTTATTCAATCTTTAAAAAATAAACTTCATTGTTTTTTCGGTTTGTTACAAAATAACTAAATTTAGAAAAGTACCACACTACTTTCTCCCTTTGTCCCATGTTGAAAAAAAACACATCTCCTGTGTGTAAGCTGCTGTGATTCTGGGCATACTGAGGATTTGCCTCAATTAATTCCACTGTGAATGTGTCATTTTTATTATGACGGATGAACTGTCTCAGAAGAACTGTTCCAGGTTTAGAGAGCCATGAAGGAAGTAGTTCCCACCGAGCTTCTTTGTTGAAATGAGAGGAACATCTCATTTGTGGCTCTGTACATAGAAGCATTCTGATAGGATACAGAGGTTCAGGCATGAGATCTTCCCAGTGGGAGATTGGACATTTGTGATTTGTGGCGGCTAGTTTTATAGTTTTCCATATAATGCCATTGTACTGTTCACATTGGCCATTACCCCTGGGGTGGTAAAGAGTCGTTCTGCTTGTGGCCACTCCTCAATCCTGAAAAAATTGTTTCAACTGCTCAGACATAAAAGAGGCTCCATAGTCTGAATGAATGTGAGCTGGAACCCCAAAAATGGTGAACAAAGAGCATAAGCACCGCATCACCGAATTTGCTAATATGTCCAGACATGGAAATGCAAATAGAAATTGCGAATATTCACTGATGATGGTTAGCATATAGTGATTCCTATTTTCTGATGGTAGGGGACTCTTAAAATCTATATTTAACCTCTCAAATGGTTGAGTGACTTTTATAAGTGTCCTGGCATTAGGCCTGAAGAACTGTGGTTTGTGTTCTGTGCATATTCCACATGATTTTATCTTTTTTACATTGTCTGTGGAATATGGTAGGTTTCTGGTTCATACCACATGTGTCATCCTTGTTATGCCTATGTGGCACAGTTCATTGTGTAGGGTACAAAGCTCATCTATGTTTGGTATTGAGCTACATACCCTCGATAGTGCATCTACTGCAGCATTCTCTTTCCCAGGTCAACAGCTCACATCCAAAGTTCAACTCTCCACCTCACTATTTTGTCGTTCTTAATTTTGCTCGTTGTTATGGTGTTGAACATAAATGTGACAGACTTTTGATCAGTGATCAATTGAAAATGTTGTCCTATCAAGCAGTGCCTCCATTTTCAGTGTGCCTCCACTATAGCATAGGCTTCTTTTTCAATTGCTGAGTGTTGCTGTTCTGAATGCGACAAGGTCCTTGAAAAAAATGCAACAGGGCATCCAGATTGCCCTAAAGAGGCAGCAATTGCACAATCAGCTGCATCTGTCTCTACCACCAGATGAATGGTGGGATCTATAGCCATAACTGCTGAGTTGGCTATATCCCTTTTAAGATTTTTAAAAGCCTCTGTTGCTGCTGAAGAATGAGGAAAACTATCCTCTTGTATCAATGGATGTGTTTTATCTGAAAAAGAAGCAATCCACTGGTAGTAATGTGCAAACATACCCATAGCTCATTTTAGAGCATATGCATATTATTAGGAATTGGCAAGTTCAGTAGAAGTTTCAATCCTTCTAGATCTGGTGACATAGAATCTTTACTCATGGTGTACCCCAGTAAATTAATAGTCTCTATGCCAAAAAAACATTTGACAGTATTTAAGGTGAGATTATATTTCTCAATAACCGCCATTAATTGTTTCAAATTATAACTGTGATCTGCATGGTTGTGTCTGCATATGGTTACATTGTCAATGTATGCAAAAGTGCCTTCCAATCTTTTGTCACTAATAATTTTATCCATAATTCACTGGAAGCTGGCAATGCCATTTGTTACTCCAAATAGTATCCTTCTAAACTGATAGAGGGGATTATTTGCCTCAAAGGCTGTGTAGGCCCCCAATCTGCTGGTTTAATGATACTTGACGGTAGGCACTTCTGAGATCTAGCATGCTGTACACTTTATATTTGGCAATTTCACTTATGATTTCATCTATCCATGGTAGTGAGTAAGCGTCTAATAGGGTGAACCTATTTATGGTTTGAGAGTAATCAATTACTAATCTCTTTTTGTGGTTCTCAGATGTTACTAATACCTGGACCCTCCATAAAGACTCACTTGTTTCAATGATTCCTTCATCAAGCATTCTCGTAATTTCAGCTTTTATAAATTGTTTGTCCTCAAGTGAATACTGTCTTGACTTCACTGCTATAAGCTTACAGTCTGGAGAATATACAATAATATTAAAAAATTTCATGAGTTCCTATCAGAAAGTTCTTGTGTTGAAAGTCTTTAAGTCCTTAGCATATAAAGAGAGAAAAAAAGGAGAGTCTTTGTTTATGTGTATTATTATCAATCCCACCTGACATCACTATTGTGAGGGAGCAATTAATGCCAGGCTAAGATCGATATATTCTGCACAATGGTATTTTCGTTTCTTTATTCTACAATTAACACTCCGTTAAAGGATTTCTGAATAAATGTTAGGGTTGCTTTCCTTATGTCATTGAACCATCAGCAGAATTAATAAAGTAAAAAAAATAAATAAAGTTTAATTCAATTAGGGCTTAATTGAATTAGTTTTCCCCGGGTTCATGGAATAACACATTCAACCGACTGTTGACCAGAGATGAACGAAACAACATTTGTTAGCAATATAATATTTTAATTAACAAGAATATACGGCAACGACAATAAAAGACAATAGATTAGCATGAGATGTTATATCTGATTAATGTTGGGAGAAGATGAGCAATAACGAATGCAGTCTTTAACACATCCACGGGATATAATATTAGTCATCTGATATTACATATGGAAAGGTGTCTGCGTGAACATAATGTTATTGTGTGTTTGCAACTTATAACAATATCGGGGATTTGGGGCATGAGAACTTATCTGATATTTGTGTTTCAGCGGACAATTTCGATAACAGTCTCTTTTCTCATTCCCTCTTGTCAATGACTGGGAATTATGTTCTCGACTTGGATCGTGTTTTCTGCCTTTGGATTGATGTTCAGGATTTCTTCTTAAGGCGACGATCTTTGAGTAGCTAAGGCCGACTGCGTTTGACACTTTTCACACTCTTGGCACTGGAATCTTTGGTCTGATTCTCTGCCTCTGGGAATGTATGGTCTCAGCATATATTTGGCGTGACTTCTTGTCAGCGGTTTTGGCCTGCAACTGAACTTCTTAAAATTCTCATCTGCGTCTTTCCTTTTTGGCGCCTAATTTTCTCGTTTGCTGATTGGCTGCTTTTGACCCATTGCCTTTTCGCTTTCACGTGCTGTCTTGCTGGGTCCGAATCTATTTTTATCATTCGCCTACGCGTGTTTCTATGCGTGTTTAATTTGGGTCATGTTGTGGGAAGGGAATGAGGGTTATATATGTTGGCTTGTATTCGTCACAGTATGTAGATATGTAAGCATCTATTGATAGCAGTAATTCGTTTGATTCTCTGTAAGTGTCCGAAGCTTGAGTGTAAGGGCGAGTTGATGAAATGCTTTTCAGCAGCTGGTCCAAACCGTTTGCCTGCCCGTCAGTGTTATAACACATTTTTTAAGACAATAAAATTCAATCCCAAATTGTTCTTGATTTTGATTGGTTTCAGATTTATTTCGTCGTCAATTGTTGTAGTTTTTTAATTTTAGCCGGACACACACACACACACACACACTCAAATATTTGAATAAATAAATATTAAACTTTTTTCAAATAATTGTATTTAATATTCTTCTTCGTTTAAATTTTTATTTACTTTGTTGTTGTAATATTCCTTTTTTTCATAGTTACACATTTATTTACTATAGAAGTGAAAATAAATTCAAGTTTAAATATAATTTAAGTTTATTTATTTTTTTATTTAATTATCCCCTCTGAAATAAATAATTATTTTCCAAGAAGTAAGTCTCACTATAGTTTTTGCATTAAAAATGATTATATTAAATATGTTTAAATATCTTAATTTAACCTTATTTACTTTATTTAGCTGTTTTAGCTGGACACACACTCACTCACTCACTCGAATATTTGAATAAATAAATAATTTAGGCACCTTTATGAAATTTTCAAATAATTGTATTTAATATTCTTCTTCATTTAAATTTACTTTGTTGTTTTAATATTCATTTTTTTAAAGTTACACTTTTATTTACTATAGATATGGAAATAAATTCAAGAGAATAGAAATTTTAAAATACAAACTTCTCATCAATAGACTAATAGTGGGGAATGGTGTATTGGAAAGTTTGGTGGTTACCATTTATTTAATGGTGTTAACGGCCCAAATCAATCCATACAATTTTTTATTCTATGAATATGTTGGGCAAAATGCAAAAACAACAGGAGAAAGCAACAAGAAGGATCTTCTGTATCTATAAAAATTGATAAAACCGATAGGGGTCTGTTACGAATGCAGATAGCCTAAACACGCATACGCGCATATACTAAGGTTAATCTCCGCTTGACAACAGAAGAGGTCACGTGGGAGTCTCGAGTCATTTTGGGGAAGCAGGTCAAGAGGTCGACTGACCCAGTTACCCTTAGTAACAGATGTCTAGACAGAACCTAGACAGGGTCCTGACGTTAGGTCATGAAGCAGCAGGAGCTGGAATTCGCGCCAGATGCAGGGCACGTGTGAGTTAGAAAATTATTTGGAAGTCAATTGCTGTCTTGTCTTTGAAGGAGCAAGACACGAAATCGAAGCGCTGATAACTTATGAACGGAACTTGTCCGATTCATCATAAGCAACCCCGGATAAGAAATATAAGGATGTATATTTCTGTTCGTTAACTCCAGATTGAAGAAGATAAATGTGACGATAAATATTCGCACTTACTGGAGTCAAAGCGCCCAAGATGTTTTGCTTGTCGGGCTGCTGTTTTGTAAAAGAAAAGTACATTCTCCGACATTTGTTATTTTATGCTGCTTGGCACGATTTGTCTAGTGGCGGTCTGCATGCTGATTGGACGAGCTGGGGACTCTGATTGAGAGCTAGGCCAACGGCAATGATTGGTGCGTTGGCCGTGTTTTCGGTCAATAAAAACGGTCTGGGACAGTGGCTGGCAGTGCGGTCGGGATCGTGGTGACGTGCATTAGTATAGAGGTTCGTATTAAGTTACGACTCTGTTTATTTTTGTCAGGAAGCTGGACGCTAGCTTCAACCTACCGATAGAGTGAGCTGTATATTTACCGGTGTCTACCGAAACGTGGGACGAACACACGTTTTAGCTAGCGAGAAGTGAAGATTGGACGTGTGACCCCAGTTTTGTCGTTTCTACTACAACTAACAATAAGTCGAGTTATTTATCACAGAAGAGACAAGGAAATTTGTATGCTGAGACTACAGCCTGTGTTTGAAGAAAGAAAAGAGAAATCAAGAGAGAAGAAAGTATTTGTTTCCGCCAGACCGTGGTTGAAGCTCAATTGGGTAAAGAAAAGAGAAGACAAGAGAGAAGAAGAAAGTATATATCTTTGTTGCAGCCAGACCATGGTTGAAGCTGAATTGGGTAAAGAAAAGAGAAATCAAGAGAGAAGAAGAAAGTATATATCTTTGTTGCAGCCAGACCGTGATTAAAGCTGAATTGGGTAAAGAAGAAGAAAGAAAAGAGGAAACACGAGAGAGAAAAGAAAAGATAATAAGCGGGAGAGAGAACTGAATATAAAGATAAGTGACTATATTTTGGACCCGTGCTAGAAAGATATGTAGTGGATCATGCGGTGTGTGAATGGAAGAAGAGAAGATGAGTTATCTCTAGGTGATGGCTTCCGCTGGCCGGTCCAGCTACATAAAAATGTTGGACTTTAATGGAGTCCAAAGAAACAAACAAGGCCGATATACATGTATGCGAACAAATATATATTATTAACAAACAGGTTAAAACACGAGTTACAATACATTGAAGACATGAATAAAATGTTACAGTGTCTGTATGGAAAGTTGTTGTGTGTGTGTTGAGTTGAATGTCCGTACGGGTGAATTTTGTTTTAGCGTGTTCCCAGAATATGGGAAACGCTGGTTGTGTATAAGAGTTCACATATTGGAAATTTTTAGAGAAAGTTTTTGTACCTCGCCCACGTGCGAGGTTTCGGCCCGCGGCCGAAATCGAGATAGTTCTCGCACGTGCGTGTAAGCAGAGAAAAAGAGAGAGAGGCGAAAGGTCAGCCAGTATTTATACTCCCGGGAGAGAGAGACCGCTGTTGACGGGTTAAGGAAATGAGGAGGAGCTAACTGCGACAGATACACATGCATACATGAACTTTGTTATCGCAAACACATTTCCACATGTTAAAATAGTAATATATAAATCCTATCCCCATCTCTCTTTGGTTATGCGTTAATTTCTGCATTCGTAGTCATTCGTAGTTATTCGTACTTCGGGTTCAGCCGAATTTATTTGGATTTGGGTGTATTTTCGTATCCCCAACATAAGCCTTGAGATTATGGTTGTCAGTCACTTTACTCATGCTCATAATTCTTTTCTTTTATCTTAATATCTTGTGTATAAGTGTAAATTAAAATTCTTATACCAAAATTTATCACGCCTTATTGTTCATTCTTGAATTGTGGATCGGTATATGTGTTGAAACCGAAGCGAACCTGGGAAAAGATTCTTGTTTGGTTATCTCAATCGAACAGTGTTCTTTAATATATTTTGTTTACTAATTGTCCATTTGTCAGGGTCTGGAAGAGATAGTCCGTATCGTTCCATAGACGTGATGATGTATATATCTCCTGGTCGGCGTATGATTGCGTTATCAATTATTCATCGAGTAGGGCATATGACAGGGTCGAATATTGATTCGAAAAACATTTATCAGTTTTTCAGTGATAGTTTTCACAAATTACAAGTGATATCCACCAAACTCACGTTGAGCAATGTCCTTACTTATAGTTTTGAGGTGCTGTTCTTTGTTTTTAAAAATTGATATCAGTTATCGGAAAAAAATCGATAAAATCGATCATTTTGGGTCATCCGATTCAAATCCAATGTAGCTGATTTTTGGCTCTGTTTTTCGCAAACTGCAAAGAATTTTCACGAAAATCATGTTGAGCATTAGTTTTATCAACAGTTATTAGTTGCTGATCTTTTTCTTCAATATCGGTATCAATTATTGGAAAAAATCGATAACATCATGCCACTTTTGACTTCCAATTCAAATCCAGTCAAGCTGATTTTTTGGCTATATTTTTCTCAAATTTCCACTAAAATTATGTTGAGCATTGTTTTTATCAACAGTTATGAGGTGCTGGCATTCGTTTTCAATATCGATATCAATTACTGGAAAAAGTCGATACAATCAATCACTTTGGGACATCCGATTCAAGTCCAGTCTAGCTGATTTGGGGCTATATTTTTCGCTAATGGCGAAGAATTTTCAGCAAAATTCCCGTTGAGCATAGTATTTACAGACAGTATTGAGGTGTTGACTTTTGTTTTCAATATCGGTTTCAATTATCGGATAAAATCAATGAAATCATACCCCTTTTGACTTCCCATTCAAATCGAGAATACCTGAATTTGGCGATGTTTTTCGCAACTTGCTTGGGATCTTGATTAACTTTATATCGGCTTTAGTCGTGACAATTAAAAACTTTTGCCCTGTGAGCTCCTTTGTGACCAACTAATACCTGAGGGAAGTCGATACAATCATGTCTTCATCGGAATTTGCGAATACACCAATCAAACGTATGTTCAACTGAGACGTCTACACTAAGACTCTACCGCTGATTGTTATTCACACACGCGTGACCATGCTTCACATGGCGGTATCTCATTGGCTGAGTGCAGTACGTGGTTGCTGATTGGTGTTCGAGACCCTAGGACGCTCGCAACCGATTGGCCAGTAATACTTCGCATTTGAACCTGCTGTGCACAGCTTTGGGACGAAGGTCTCACTTCTGCTCCTGTTACGCCGATAGGCTCCTTCAACTGATCATTTCTCCTACTGCAAGTTGTTTCTTACAGTTTTGTTTTCCGTTTGTCTGTTTAACTACATTTTTCCAACTACCATAAACAATTTATTCAGCTGTTTTACTTACCTGCCTTCCCGATTCTGGCTCATGATTTGCAATACTAAATTAGACTTTGTACTCTTGAGCAACCCTAATCAACCACTACTAGCATCACTTTTCCCCATGCCGCCAAAAAGGAGGGTACGTCTTAGCCTTCGGTCTGCAAGGGCGTCCGCTATGAAGGCAAGAAGGGCCCGTGAGTCCCAGGAGCAGACTACAATGCGACTATCACAGGTTGCTCAACACAGCACCCTCACGCAGGCCTCACAGTCACAAGAGGAGCGTGCCACCTGCTTAGCTGGGAAAGCTGCCTACTGGGCTTCGTTGCGATCAAGGCTCAAGAATGCACAATAGTTGAGAATGAATGCACAGGCTGCAGCAACCGCCTCTGCATCTCGGGCTTCCGAGACTCATCATCAAAAGCTTCTTCGTAACGTAAGAAACGCTGCTGCCACTGCGAAATCAAGGGCAATAGAGACACTTGACCGCAGACGCGCCTGTCAGTCCAGTGACGCTGCTGCAACAGCGACTGCTAGGGCTGCTGAGACACCGCTCCATAAGTCTGTGCGAAATGCTACGAATGCTGCCACCACTGCCAGGTCGAGGGCAGCTGAAACTTTTAACTGCAGACGCGCCCGTCAATCCAGGGACGCTGCTGCAACAGCAACTACTAGGGCTGCTGAGACACTTCTCCGTAGGTTTGTTCGAAATGCTAGAAATACTGCCATCACTGCCAGATCAAGGGAAGCTGAAACATTTGACCGCAGGCGCGACCGTCAATCCAGGGACGCTGCTGCAACAGCGACCGCTAGGGCTGCTCAGACACCAGTCCGTAGGTCTGTGCGAAATGTTTCAGTGCTTCCCAGATTTCCGAATCTGTGATGGGACCCTCGCACCTAGCTGCTTCAGCTGCCTCAAGGCAGGGAAAGTCGGCTTAGACCGGGCTCCCTGGAAAAAAGTTCCTGAAAGTAATCCCGAAAAGCCTCACATACGCCCGCGTTTGTAGTCACGGTCAGCTTATCTGGCAATGTGACACACGCGATATGCCGCCAAGATGCATTCCTACTTTCCTCTGCACGCATTTCCGCGCCAGTATTCGTCGCCTCAGAGGACATTCTTTTTAACCTAGCCCTAACTACTAGAGCTTGATCCTTCTTTATAAGCAAGGAAACTAACTCTGCTTTAGCTAAACTACTTCCTCGCTACCATTGGATTTAATTGATTGATCTACCTTTTGCTAACAAGCCGCTTGTGCCGCTAATCTATCTAGATTGAGTCGACGACTAAAATCGGCAGCAAATGTCCTAATTTTAGGTATTCCCAACCACAGTCCTCCGTCAATTCTCTCTGTATCATTAGTAGCAGCTGGTCCCGGAAATCCTGCTCACCAAATAATGAGCAGTTTAATTTCCAGTAGCCAGCCATCCTAACATTAGGCTTATCTAAGTTTACACGGACCCGGACAAGCCTATGATCTGAATAAACTATATAATGGAAACTTGGACACCCTAAAACTCACTTAACAAAAACTCGGTCGAGATAGCTAGAACGCACCACTGGAACCGAGCCGCCACTATTAGTCCAAGTCCATACTACTTCCCGGGGGTGTTCATTCCGGTACTTATCGACAAGATCAAACTTGTCGATAAAATCCCGAAATGGTTTCACGTCCCAGTTGTTAGTACCCGAATTTGACCTTATACAATCTATGTCGGGGTCATTCCAATCCCTTGCTAAAACTATCCGACGAGATGTCGCCAAAAAACGGCTCGATCTGCCGAAACAAATAGGCCGCTCAGCATGGACATTGGACGCATAGACCCCAATGAGACGAAGAGCCTTATCCTTTATAGTAGCATCCAGCACGCAAAGTCTGTCCGCAAGAGCACACGCAGCCTTCAAAGACTTGCTTACCAGCCAAGACACACCCCTCGAGCGTCCATCAAAACATGCTGAATAGAGGGAAAAACCCACTAGACAGAATGCCTTCATAATCGCGAGAAGAAAAACGGGTCTCTTGCACACAACCTATATTCACTCCGAGACGATGAAGGTCACGAGAGAGCCTCGCCCTGCGAGACTCCAACCTTAGTCCTCGGGCATTCAGACTTGCTAACCAGAGAGACATTTATCAAACCGATTGGGTTACCCTCCTGCATTGAACATGGCCGGGGTAAGGACATCGACGGCCTCTGCCAATGATCCTGTACCTATCTCAGTCCTGATGGTGCCATCAGGAGACAGGCTGCCAATGTCCAATGGGAACGTAAGTGTTAAAGCTCTGTAAAGGGAGGGGTGAACGAAAAGCGGGAGCATCCCAGAACAAAATTGATTTAGTTTTCGAACATTATCATTATCAAAACATGCTAAAGGATGACGCATTCCGATAACAATATTTGCAAACATCTCCGGTATTAAAACGAGGGTTGGTAATCTTTTTTTGGTAACAGATTCAATCTCATCCGTTGACAGACTTCTTTTTCCTTTTTTTTTTGTTCTTTGTGGGGAGCTGATGGGAGTTTGGACAGGGGAGAGGTTAGGGGTATGGGAAGGGGTAGGTTTTTTCTGGGCTAAGGATTTGGGACTGGGAACCTTCTTGAGGGTAGTCATTTTGGAAGTTGTGGCAGGCAGTATTTTTGTTATAGAAGGTGGAGCCATATGCTGCTGTTTATTAGCTGATGCTGGAGCCAAAGATGAGTCACTTAATTTTTTAGCTTGCAGGCGTTTTTTGCGTAAGTGATTCTTTCAATTTTTGTATTTTTTTTCTTTTTTCGTAGGATGCTTCATAATGCTAAATATTTTTCAGAATAGCTGGTCAGAGAGTCGCCCTTGCGGCTGCTAGAGGGAGTGGGGCTGTTTGTGCCTTTGCCTGTATTTGTTGTTGTGGAATGAGGTTCCACTGCCTGGAGCTTCCTTTTTGCTCTACCAACGACCTGCCATACCCACTCCATTCTCCACAACCGCACTAGCGGCGTGCAAAGGCTCCTCGGGGAATGATCGTTGGCATGCCCGTTACAGGCAAGATGGAAATAACAGACTCGAGCAAAGGGAGATTTGGTTGGGCGGGAGACAGAACTTCAGAGGTCTTCTCTGTGCACTTCCAGCATGTTGGTCTACGCCCGGTGATGATTATCGGCATTTTATGGCCCTCTACATCCAGACAGTTGGGGATGGAGATGAAGGCCTTCCTATCAATCATGATCTCAAAACTCCACCCCCGGTCAGATCGTCAGAGGAAGCACTGACTATCTGTCCAAACTGGCACAGATAGGCAGCAAGTGCATCCCGACGATCTGAGGAGGAACCTCATATACTGAAACCTTGGTCCTCGGCCTGCCTTCGTATTCAGTGCGCAGAAATACGTCTTTGGTTTTTAGGTCTCTTGTGGATGCTGCTTCACAATCGGCAGGCGTGGGTAACAGTATGTCCCACATAAAAAGCTTTTCCCTTTGATGATCGTCTGAGCTTTAATGCACAGAGAAGCCAAGGCTTTAATAACAGTGTCTTTTATGGAGCAACAAATTCTGCGCGAACGCTTGTTTTTCTACAAAGACTGACACAATACATTTTTCAACCTTCTTAAGTTCCTCGGGATTTGTCAAGAACCCATCTGCTGTGACCAGATGTGCGTAGCTCTTGGCTTTCTCCAAGAACTCCCTTATGTTGATTTTACATTTTGGTGGGGACGTCCAGCAAGTGGGCGTCTCCCCGACCGCTACATTTTCGTCTTTGTTTCCATTGTCGTCACTTTCTGGTTCTCGTTTGAAGAATTTTGACCATTCTCGGCCACCATACTTTAGTCTGAGAAACTGGTTTTTCCCAAATTTTTAACATTTGTGGACACCATACTTTCGGTGGAAACTGAATTTTTGCCTAAATTTTGGCCTTCTTCGGCATCTATCACTAATTCCATGTCATTATTATTTTCAGATAGCTTATCAGGGGAATCTTTTTTCTTAGACCCAAAAAGTTTTTTTCTGGCTGTCTTCTTGTCTCCCATTTTTTCCTTTTAAAACAAGATGAGTATTTTTTGTTTCACAAAAAAAGAAACAGAAATGCAAACACTCACAAATATAAATATGTATAAATCACAAAAAGAAATTTAATGGGAAAAAAATAACCAACAACAACAGTTAAACGTGCAAAAAAGGGTTACTTAAAAAAAGTCGCAAAAAGGACAATGTATGGCAAAAATACAAACAGCAAAAATCAGGAAAAATACACAAAACGATTACTCAAAAGAATAAAATTACACGCAGTAAATTAGTAAAACAATAAGTCTATCTTCTTTTTTTTTTTTTTTAAATACAACACTATAATTAAAACAAAACGGTACACAAGGAAAATACGAAACACTAGATACGTAACTAATCCCAAAACCAAAATCGCTGCCGTTAAAAATGAGTCAACCCAATAACAAATGAAAAAAGAAAACAAGAAAAAATGGACAGATTAGGCAAAATAAATACAAAAAATTAGAACAAATATGTACACAGAACTTTTAACAAATAAAACACAGAACACTTAACGAATATTTCAAAGGAATACAAAGAATGAAGTAACACATAACAAATAAAAAAGGAAAAATAAAGTCTGACAAAAAAAATAATACGTAGAACAATAAACACATAAACTATGGCGGGGGTTACAGAAAATAAAACAGAAAACTAGATTCAAAAGGGAACTTAAAATAAAATAAAAAATGAAAACTAATAATAAAAGAATAAGAGCAAAAAAAGGGAAAAAATAAAATGGGGAGGATAAGAAACTGAAAAAGAAAAAATCAAAAACTTTTTCAAAACAGGTGTAAGAAAAGAACGTAAGAAAAATGGTAAAAATAAATGAAACTTAATTAAAATGTAGTTTACAGTTCAAAAAGATCGTAGTGTCAGAAAGAGTCGAGTGGTAATCACCAGTCAAAATCGGTCTGCAAAACGGGACGCTGGCTGATATCACGATGTTCCCGATATTTATTTGTACTATGGTACAAAATGTGGCACAAGGCCAAAATGGGGATTGGGGAAAAGAATGGTCTTCATCTGCCTTAACTTTAAACTTAGCTAGCCACAAATACTGACCTAAACATACAAACAATAGTCCTAACACCAAAACAACACATTCTTATCTACCTTTCTTACTACATCCACCATAATACCTCATTGTCTCTATGAAAATCCTAAATAGTTTCCAGATGTACAATTCATTGTCTGTGGGGGGAGGGGAATAAAACAACAATTAAAAAAATCCCCAATGAGTATGTACGATATGTAACAAAATTATTTACAAGAAACTAAACAAAATAATGTCAGTAGTAAAACCCCCACAGTCCTAAAATGTGGCAGAAACATCAGTTAACTGAACGAAATCAATTCGGGATTATAATACAGTGTAACCCGGATATAAGAGACCCGTATATAAGAGAAACCCGGATATAAGAGAGATTTTATCTGGTCCCAAATTAGAGCCATATTTACCTAAACAAAATAGACCAAACCCGGATATAAAGAGAAACCCGGATATAAGAGACTTCTTCTCCGGTCCCGACAACTCTCTTATATCCGGGTTACACTGCAGTATAAAACATTCATTCATCCCAAGCACTCACACAGACACGCATTCATTCAGACAAAACAACAAATTCAAAGACACACACGCGAAACAAAAGGCACACATCGCATCTACCAGAGAACTGACATCACTGACCACCTAATGAGGGCGGGGATGGGGAATTAAACTAAAGACAAATAGGGACAGAAATAAAAAGGGGCAATGAGCATACATACCCTAGTGAAGTTAACTGAAAAAAGAAACTAAAGATTAAAAAACAAACCTAAAACTAGCCTAATTTAGGGATGTGTTGCCTATGTTCAACCCAGGAAGAACAATCTCCTGATGCCTAACCAGCATCAAAGTGCCACTCCAGGTTAGCCCCTTTCACTCGGCACAATCACGCAAGATTCACCCACCTTTTGCCAAATTCTGATGAAGTGAGCCGCCACTTTTCTGTCCTAATCTTGACTTTAAGCTGATGCTTAAATTACAAGATCAGTTGGGAAGAAGTGAACTTCTCACCTCCATAGAATCCCTTCTGACGTATCATCTAAATCACGACTCTCATAACACCTAGCAAGCAAAATAATACATATTGTTCAACCTTTGTCAACGGCGGTGCCACATTGCTACAAACAGTGAGCTGGTGAGTGTGAATGAGTTTCTGTTTTTATTTGATTTGGGTGGCGCACAGAGACTTGGCGTGAACTTGGATTTCAGTCACAAGCTGTAAAAATTAGTTAAGCGTAGATGGATAGTCATGCCTACTTGAATATTTATTAACCAATGAGGGCTCGAGATATTTTTGAAAGTGTATGAAGCTGAAAGTGTTCTATGATCCACTTTTTGCACAGATTTGACCAAACTATTTTAGGTATTAAAATAATGTAGAATTTGGGTTCTACAGTTACTTTCTCATGCACCTGTCTTAGTTTACAATTGAAAGACCCGCCACCACCATCAAGTGGTTACTGTAAGAACTAACATGACTCGTTTCGCTAAGCCCGCAAATTTTGAAATACATCACTGACGATTTGGAAGTTTTTTCCTGCAGATTTTATTATCTTGCCTTCAGATTTTGTCCGTTGCATCTGAAGACAATTGATGGGAAGGAGAGGGTCTGTAGATGAGAGGATTGTCTGTACATTCGTCATCACCATTCACCTGCAAATATATGCTAAGCAACTGGTCAGAATGAAGGGAGAAAGAAAGAAGAAAACAATATTCCTAACTGAGGTTAAGTGATTCTTCCTCTTAAACTAAAAGAACAATTAAGTTTATTTTTTAAAGATTGAATAAAAAAATTATTTCAGATGATTGAAAAATATTAATAAGTGAATAATATACACACACGTTAATTATTGTAGTTTTTTTTTTAATTTTTAGTTTTAGTCAGACACACACACATTCGAATATTTGGTGGATAGCAATACAAAAATGGAGCCTTTGGAACTGTGGCATGGACACATTTGTGTGTGGAAATGGGTGGATCAGCACAATCCCCAATCCCAAACATGACTTTTAATATAAACCAGATATAACTCATTTCAGGTTTTGTTGCCACCTGATCTCCAAAAAACTCTTTACTTCCTGTTACTCTTTGGTTAAAGTGAATGTCACTTAGAGGACAACTTCAAAAGGACCCACCCACTGATCTATCAAACAGAAACATTTGAGATCGAGATAAAACCATCTCTTCACTTTCTATGTGGGTGTCCATCGTATCACAGTTGCGACATAAATTTGCTACCATTTTTGTATGCTTTGTCATTTATGCCTGTATTAAAGGTGTTTAGATATATTGAAAATAAAATTTTAATTTGGGACATCTAATAATCATTTTCAAATGATTATTAGATATCCCAAATTAAAAGAAATATTTATTACTTGAGACCAAAAAATAGTAAATGCATTTGAGTTTGTCTTACAGTCATTATAATCATCATTTCATGTGACAAAATTTGATTCAGAATAAGTGGTTTAAAAGTAATGATTGTTCAGTTTAAAATATCTTGATGATCAACAACAAAAAGATTATAGAAAAATAATTAATTTACAAAAAATAAAATACTGATTTTTTTTTATTATGGGTCACCATACCTGCAAACAGAAGCAATTTAGTCTAGAGCTGTTGTGTGGTAATACAAATAACACTTCCCCCACCGAAATTGAGCTTTGACACATACGAACTGATGCTCGCCAGTCATGTTATAAAAACACATTTTTTAATGTTTGTAAATCAAATTTCAGATTTTTCTTTGGCATAATTAAATCAAGTAAAGATTAACTATTTCCTATAAAATTGTTTTGATGTTATGGTTATTTTATTTGTTTGCAATATTAACTTTCCTTTCTATCAGAAAACAGCCATTACGATTTTTGTTGATTTTGTTCTTTGATTAAGTATTTTTTCTTTACAAGATGCAAATTTGTGCTCTTATATTTGCATTGAAAGCAAGAAAAATCATAAATTTAAATTTTTAATGAATATTTTAGGGCATGAGACATGAGTGAATAATTACATTTGACTTTAAGTTGTGGATTCGTCCATTTACGTTATCCCCCTAGCAACAAGAACATTCCATTTTGCACACCTACGCGAACTAACATAACCAATCAAAACCTTATTGTGCTAAACAGCAAATTCTATTGGCTCGCAGTGTGATAATTTGAAAACTTCACATGGAGAAGTTAAATTGCGCCAAAACCAATTGAGCCAATTTTCACACCTAAATCCTTTTATAAGGAAGATTTTCAACTGACCAAGTTAGTCAGTCCAGCAAACACAGAGAAACGCTGATCGAATCCACGCAACTGATGATTGCAATTTTCCCGCGCGAAAAGAACACAATTGACTCACTCACAAACTCGACTCGAAGATTACTCTGTGATTACAACGAACTTCAACTTACGAGACTTTACTTATCCAAAGTGATTATTCAACACTCACTATAACTTAAGTAAAAAACTATTATCGAACATAACACATATCTACAGTTAAAGGTAGACTACTTTTGCTAACTTCATTCTAAACAGTACAAAACGATACGAACATAAAAAAACGTTGTTTAAACATTAATTCCAATTCCTTGTGGACTGTAATGCAAACATACCAACACACCAAAAAATAAGCAAACCTTCGTCCACTAACCAACACAAGACATAAAATACCTTGAAGCAACATTTTGTAAATAATCTCTAAATTGTACATAAATGCATTTGTTTGTTTGAATTGCATACATGTTTTTGTCTTATTTTATATTGTAAAATATTTATTGTTGTGGATGCATGAACAGATCACGCAACCTGATAAAAAATCCTTCTGATAAATTCTAACACTCAAGTAAAATCCTAGTTCATACCGCACATCCCCAACAAAGTTAACACAAAATGAGTTGAATGGTTGACACTTATTGGTTTATTTAATTTTTATTATATTAAAATATCTTGTATGAAAAATATTCAATAATATTTGCAAATAGGTATTAAAAGATGTGTAACATACAGTATAAATTTTGACAAGTTCCATATTTTAATGGTATAATATAATTTTGCTTTTTAGTACAAAAGATCAATATTATTATTTATAATTTTTATGCATTATTTGTAATGTTTACTGAAAAATGCACAAAAGTAAAATTATAGTTGCAGTAAAATTAAGGAAGCATATAATGATTGGAATTTCAAACTGAACATCATACCTCTTCCAGATGTCCCAGTTATCTCCCTTTAAGTCAACTCTGCAAGTTATTGTGCAGTAACCAGGTATTGAACTCACAACTCTTGACACTTTGGGTATCCAACCAACACTTTTACCCACTGGACCATTTGTCCTTGAAGACATCAAATCATTTTTGTGCAGTAGCCAGGTATCGAACTCAAAACTCTTGACTCTTTAGGTCAAGTGATTGGATACAACCAACACTTTTACCTACTGGACCACTGGGCTATGTGTCTTTGAAAACATCAGTGTATCAATTTTTGGGACTTATAAACTTAATGTCTCAGCAAATTTTACCAGAGCTCATATTGCAATGTTGTTGCTGTTATTGTTTTTTAACTTTCTGAGTTACTGGTTCCCATATTGTATTAATTTCTATGCTTGACCAGGTTAGGAGATTTTTGTGGCCTAGCATATGTGCCGATTCCTTAATTTTTCCTATTTTCCTATTTTCCAGTGATGTTCTCCGTCTATTATTTCAACCTCATCCCACAGGGGACGGTGATCTCCATTTTCCCTCCATATGTGGTCAGCTACGCCTGATTTTTCTATTTTCACTTGTGTTATGGTTTAAGTGGGCGGCCGATTTCTCCTTTATATTTCTTACCACAGCTGCACAGGATGGCATACACACTGTCCTTAGTCATGTTCTCCTCTCTGGGGGGGTCTTACTTTGAAGTGATGTCTGCAAAGTGTCAAACCAATTTTGAATGTTGTCCTGATGTTATATGAACATATATATCTTGTGTATTTTCTGCGTTAATCCCGTCACATAGGGTAGGCAGACCAAAGTTGTTTTCTGAGTGTTGTTATCCTCTTGCACTCTTCTATCCCAGTTTGTTGGAGCTGCTGCCATGTACTCAGGGCAGTTGTTACATTGTAGGGTACTGCTTATACTAACCATTTCTTGTTCAGATGTATTTGGGCTGCCAGATGACCTTTGCTTGATGTAAGCAGCGGAGGATCCCTTTCTTTACACTGTATGGATGGTGGGAATTGAATTTGAAGTATTGTCTGGTGAATGTTGGTTTGCCGTATACAGCTGTTTCGAACCCATGCTCTGTTCAAGATATTAGTACATCCAAGAATGCAAATTTGTTGTTGTTTTCTCTCTCGATTGTGAACTGTATTAATGATCTTATTGAGTTCACATAGTCCAGTAGTAGCTGAACCTCTCCCTGCTGTGGCCAGAGTATGAAGCTATCATCTACATATCTGTTATGGTGAAACACACGTATTCTATAGTTATTAGACTCTCCCACCTAATATAAGTAGGAGTAGTAAGAGGAACGAGGGTCAGTCGATGTCGGACGACAGTAGTCGACAGCTAGTCGAATACGAAAGTAGTCAGTGACCACAATAAGATTACTCTGCGTAATACCTATTATATCAAGTTCCTAACGTTTGGTACGTCGAACTTATTTAGGACCGATTTTAGTACAAATACAAGCTTCCACTACGAAATAACTCCACAACAACTTTGGCGACGAGGATTCGCACTCATACGGAGGAAGAAAAAATTCGTTCGCCACAATAACTTCGGCGACAAAGTCTCGGATTCACACTTAAAAGAAAAAAAAATTGGCAAAGTTTGTCGCAAGCCAAGACGTCAACTTAGTGACGAAAACATCCGTCGAGAAAAGAAATATTTTTCTCGATAATACAGTTTGCTCAGATACGTCACGAATTGCAAATTCGTAGGACCGCCACCGCTCTAGAGTATTTAGACATTGTGTAAACTTTTTGTGAAGATGGAGGAATGCAAAAGTCTATTCCGGGAATTCTTCTAGTCGGAACAATAGACGAAAATATTAGGGCAACAAACAACATTCCAGATGCAGCTACAGGAGGAAACTTTCAATAGACAAATGCAATTCCAACAAAAAATGGAACAGATAGATAGGGAGTTTGAAAAAAAAACTGGAAATAACTGAGAAGAGGAAAGAGAAAAATCTACAAAATGATTCTTTCCCAGAGAATACAATAAGGAATTCAATTGAAATATTCACGTACAGTCCAGATGAAGAGATAACTTTTGCGGTGTATTATAAAAAATATACGGACGTGTATAACGAGAAGTGCCACTCGTGGTCTGAAGGAAAGAAGGTTAGGCTTCTTTTAAGCAAATTAGGAACTGCTGAGCATAACAAATTGGTAAACTACATTTTACCGAAAAAAAACTAGCGGGTTGACATTTACCGAGGTGGTAAATATATTAAGTGAATTATTTAGTAAAAAGACATCTCTGTTCTACAAGAGGTGAAAATGTTTGAATCTGATGAAAGATGATGAACAAGACTATATAACGTACGCAGCCAATGTGAATAAGCATTGTGAAGAATTCAAGCTGGCAGAGTTAAGCGCAGACAATTTTAAGTGCTTGGTGTTTGTTCAGGGGCTGGTAGCGGAAAGAGACGCAGAGTTGAGAAAATTAGTACTGGCAAAATTGGAAAGCGATCCAAGTATTACGGTACAGAAATTGACAGAAGACTGCACAAGATATGTTAGCGTAAAGAAAGATTAAAAAAAGATAGAAGAGTCTGGCGTTTCGCATGTAAGGAAAATACGCTACAAAGAAGAAAGTAAGTCTACCAAAAAGAATTCTAAAATTGCGGATTATCAAGCAAAAAGTGAAATACCAGAAAAAAATAAACAAAAACTCCCGAAGCCATGTTTTGCTTGCGGTGAACTACACTGGTACAGATATTGCGATTTTAGGAATAAAAAATGTTTCAACTGTAAAAGAGTGGTTCATAAAAGCACGCATTGCAGGTCAAAAAATAAAGACAATAAAATAAGAAAATTAAAGTCCAACGAGGTAAAAGATGGAATAATCAGAAAATTTGTTACCGTCGAAATATGTAATAAAAACATAAAAATGCAACTTGACACTAATTCGGATCTATCTATCATAAATTTGCATACGTGGAAGAAGTTGGGGAAATCAACTTTAATGAAGACAAAGAAAATCGCGAGGTCAGTGACGGGAGAAAAAATACAATTTATTGGAGAATTTGTTACAAACGTCACGTTAAATAAAAAAAACGCGAAAAGCTAAACTATTTGTCATAGAAAATACCACGAACTTACTGGATACGAATTGGATAACATAATTCCAATTATGGGATCTACCGATGAATTCTTTCTGTTACAAAGTAGAAAGTTTAAACACCGAAACCCCAAAATTAAGAAAGAAACTTAAGGAAACATTTCCTACTGTTTTTTCCAGGGTTGGGAACGTGTACCAAGATGGAGGCAAAATTCCAGCTAAAATTCTCAGGCGGGATTAAAAAAGAAAAGGAATGTGCCGTTTGCCTCAATTGAACAGATAGATAAAGAATTGGACAGATTAGAGAAAACCAGTGTACTTAAAAAAGTTGAGTATAGTCAATGGGCAACACCGACGGTATACGTGAAAAAAGTCTAAAGAAATTCGTGTTTGTGCTGATTTCTCGACGGGTTTAAACGCGGCACTCAAAGACTATAATTATCCGCTACCAACAGCGGAAGAAATATTTGCGAAGCTTAATGGAGGCACAATATTTTCGAAGATAGACCTCAGCTACGCATATCTGCAAATACCGGTAGAAAAAGAAACGTCAAAACTTTTGTGTATAAACACACATCGGAGTCTGTATAAATTTAATAGACTACCTTTTGGGATTAAGGTCGCGCCCGCCATTTTCCAACAAGTAATGGATTCGATGTTGGGTGGTCTAGATTTTGCCGTAGCGTATCTGGACGACATCCTCATGAGAAGTACAAGTATAGCAGAACACATGGAACATGTAAATGCAGTAGTTTCAAGAATACATGATTTTGGATTTAAACTCAAGAAAAGCAAATGCGAGTTTTTTATGGAGAAAGTAAAATATCTGGGGCAGATCATCGATAAGAATGGTAGAAGGCCAGACCCAAAGCGAGCAGCGGCTATAAAAGTCATGCCGGCTCCGAATGATATTACCGCATTACAAAGTTTTTTGGGATTAGCTAATTATTATCAAATATACATCCCTAAAATGTATAATCTGCGGGCACCATTAAATGAACTACTGAAGAAAGGAACACCCTGGAAATGGACTAATGAATGCCAGAAAGCATTTGAAAAGATAAAGGAAGTGTTAACCTCGGAATTATCTTTAACTCATTACAACCCGGATTTAGAGATTATAGTAGCTTGCGACGCAAGTGCGTATGGAGTAGGAGCATGCATCTTACACAAAATGACAGATGGTCAAGTAAAACCAATTGCTCATGCTTCTAGAGCACTACATCCGGCTGAGAAGAATTACTCTCAGATAGAGAAACAGGCGCTAGGAATAATATTTGCAGTAGCGAAATTTCACCGTTTTGTCCACGGTCGACATTTTAAGCTACAAACTGATCATAAGCCTCTAATTTCGATTTTTGGATCGAAAAAGGGTTTGCCGACGCATACAGCCAACCGATTACAGAGATGGGTACAATACTGCTAAATTATAACCAGTATGGAATACATACCATCGAATAAATTTGGCTACGCTGATGGGCTCTCCAGGTTAATTCCTAAAATGAGCGAACCATTAGAAGACACGGTAATTGCCTCACTGAAGTCAGAAGAAGAGCTGAAATTTACTGTGTGTAATGCAGTTCGGGAACTTCCGGTAACTCTAGAAAAAATAAAAGAAGAAGCCACCAGGGACAAGTATATCTTGAAAATAAAAGAAAAAATAGCCGAGAAGGACCAGTACACAACAAATGTTTTTTCGCTTTGTGATACAGTATTGTTATACAGAGAACGTGTGGTGATCCCATACACACTGCAACAGCAAATACTAAAGGATTTTCATACTGGTCATCCGGGCAGCACTAGGATGAAGAGCCTAATGCGAAGTTTTGTATATCGGCTGAATATGGACAGGGACATTGAGAACGCAGTGACAAAATGTAAAGGCTGTGCTTTAGCTGCAAAGGCACCCCCAATAAAATGTAATCCCTGGCCAAAAACAGACCTACCATGGTCTAGGTTACATGTGGATTTCGCAGGTCCACTGAATGGATACCATTACATCATAGTAGTGGATAGTTTCTCGAAATGGCCTGAGATACAAAGGATAAGAAAACCGACGATCAAAGTACTAAAAACTTCCTGCTGGAATTGTTCGCAAGGTTTGGTGTAGTAGACACAATTGTGACGAACAACGGAAGTCAATTTACGTCGGAACAATTTAAAGATTTCTCCAAGGAATACAACGTCGAACATGTTACCACAGCTCCATATCACCCAAGATCGAACGGGTTAGCTGAAAAATTTGTGGACACCCTAAAAAGAGCTCTAAAGAAAGCTAGGGAAATACCTGCAGATGAAGCCTTACAGAAGTTTCTACAGGTATACAGAATTACCCCAAATAAAGGAATACCAGCCTCACAATCGCCAGCCGAGGTGATGTTTGCACGTCGGGTAAGATCTGTCTTCGACAAATTACTACCAAAAAAGACAAAGCCAGGTACAGAAAAATTTATTCAAGTAAAAAAAATACAATCCTGGTGAAAAAGTATACTTTAAGGTTTATAAACAGAATAAATCATTCTGGAAGATTGGAAAAATAGACAAGCGGATTGGCAACATGATGTACTTGGTGAAAGGCGAAAGATTCACGTTCAGACGGCACATTAATCAGATCAGACGACGCTCTTCAGACGGGGTTCACAGCGATCCCGCGGGAGAAACGCCTATGGAGGTGATTTTCGATACGTTTGATCTAACAACGCCAGCAACGATTTTACCTGAGGTACGCTAGTCCAGGAGAAAAAGAAAGGCAACTGATCATTTAAAAGTGGATCCAAAACGTAGGCGATACGCTACGATGTTGCTAAAAAAATGAAGTTTTTGTTTTTTTGTTTGTTTTTTCTTCATATTTCCTGTAAAAAATAAAAAATAAAGAAAACTGTTTTACTCCTATGGAGTAAAGTTTTTATGAGGGGGGTGTTATGGTGAAACACACCTATTCTATAGTTATTAGACTCTCCCACCTAATAAAAGTCGGAGTAATAAGTGGAACAAGGGTCAGTCGATGTCGGACGACAGTAGTTGACAGTTAGTCGAATACGAAAGTTGTCAGCGACCACAACAAGATTACACTGCATAATACCTATTATATCAAGTTCCTAACGTTTGGTACGTCGAACTTATTTAGGACCGATTTTAGTACAAATACAAGCCTCCACTGCGAAATAACGCCGCAACAATATTTCAGCCATATTGATGTGGATTCTAATTCTATTTCTTTGAAGTATTCCATGTATATGTTTGCCATTGTTGATGATAATGGCATTAAGTGGGCTGAGTTTTGTACATATGAAGGTGACTTTCCTATTAATGGGTCAATTATATCTACAAGGAAGCGAATTAGAGGGTGGCACATAGGACCTTGGCAGCTAATAATCGGCCTGGGCAGAATACCATCTTTGTGAATTTTGGGGAGATTTTATATGTGAGGTAGCTTGGTGTAACATTTTGAGAACTGCTTGTATGTCTTAGGTGAGAAGTGGTCCTTATTCTTGATTAGGATCTGCAATAGTTTTCGTTCTGTTTTGATTGTTGGATCTTTCTTTACTTTACTGTAGCTACCATTTCTAATGAGGTCTTCCAGTTTTCCTGTATATTCTGATTTTTTCATCACTACAGTTGCATTGCCTTTATCATCTGGTAGTATGATGATGTTTTCATTCCTCTGTAAAGTTTTGATTGCCAGCCTCTCCAGTTTCATGATGTTTGATTTGCGTGGCTTGGCTTTCTCCAGTATCTGTGTCACTTTCCATCTTAGCTTATCTGTCCAAGCCTGAGAGATGTTCAAGGCTATTTCCTTGATTTGGGCAATGATGTCCAAGTATGATATCTGCTTGATGGTTGTGGCAAAGTTGAGACCCTTATTTAGTACTGACTCCTCAGAGGTACTCAGCTGATGTTGACTGATGTCGATTACTGCCTTTATTGGGGGTGGAGGTGATGGACCTTGTGCATCACCTTCTAATCTTTAAGTCTGTTTAATTCTTATACTTGGTGGACCTTCACTGCACTGAATTTGTGGCTGAAGGATTTATCCAGGTCATGCTGGATCCTCTTTTGATCTACTTCATCAGTAATTCTGTTGAAGAAGGGCTTGAGCCTCTGTGCAATATCAGATTGCACTTTCTGTTTTATCCAATGGTTATACTGGATTCTTTCTCGGACAAGGTGATGTCAGAATTACTGGTTTATAATTTCCAACAATTCATACACTGATGTCCTCAAGGACACATAGCTCAGTGGATAAAAATGTTGGTTGGATCCAGTGACTTGACTCAAAGAGTTGTGAGTTCAATACCTGGCTACTGCAATGGTGAATAAAAACTTGGAAAGTTGAATTAAAGGGAGATAGCCGGAAGAAGCATGGCATGTAGAATGAGAACAATCTACCCCAGTGGATGAAATAAAGGGTTCAGTTCAAAATTCCAATCACCTGAAGAAGGCTGGAGTGTATAACGGCCAAACCATGGTGAATATGGCAATAAAGAACAATTTAACTGTTTTATTTCATATGGCAAATAGAGTAACTAAACATTTTATGCTCTTGTTTCAATAACTCAACTAAATCTTTTTAAATGGTAATTGTATCTAAATTTATGTCTTTTTTCATAAATATATTGTAAGTAGGTATTTTATCTTGAGTATGACAATAAACTACATTCATCACCAAGGACTCTCATCAGGAGATTGGAGGTTCTTAGGGTCATGGTCTTAACTGCTGTTGTTCCCAGATCCACCCTTAACAGTAGTACCTGTTAGGGTCCCAGCTGTGGGCAAATAGTAACCCACCACCAAGAAAAATCAAATCAACAGTACATTGTTATAATAGAATTACCAATAATACATTTTTGTAGTGAAATTACCAGCAATGTCTTTAAAACAAAATTACAAACAATACATTTTATCTACAAACTAAATATCTAAAAAAAATATATGTTTACTCTGAAAGTATAAAATTATGTACAAAATATCTGTAGTTGAAAGCATAAAATTGCATTCAAAATATTTAGATTTCAGTATTAAATGACCCTTAGAGGTTGATATGTCACTAAACAAAACCAATCAACCAACCAAACAACTAGATATTTTGTTTTCAAAACATTAACTGTACATTTGATTCATATAGCCTTATTGAATTGAATTTCTATTTATAAAATAGCAAATGACTTTTTTTATTCATTTTGATTTTAATTTAATTTTTTATCATATATATTAGAAATATAGCATCACTAAAATGCTATGATGAGGCTAATGAAAATGTTCTTTATGGCACTAATAACATTAATAATGACTAATAATAGTTGAAAGTATGAACATAGACAGTTTTTCTCTATAGATCAGATCCAGATATATAAACCGTGTTGAAAAAGCCATTTGGTGTTAAGTGGAAACTTGTCAAGGAACTTACTGAAATTGTAATGTACATTCAGCCATTGTTGGTCCTCTTCAAGGAAAGGAGATAGAAGTCAAGAGACAGACAATGAAATCTTAATGCTGTTAACAGTTCAGGGCTTGAAATGAATTTAGGTTCACATGCTATGGCGGAATAGATTATAGTATTACACATGACTGAAATGACCTTATGACTCAAAGCCATTTTAACATGTGCACACCGTTTAAATCGCCCTGTCGTCTGGGGCTGTAGAATACGCCGATTGCACCTCTGCAGAGAGGTAAGACCCAATGGGGCCATCTGTTTGCCGTGAGTGGCAACCCCTGATGTCTGGGGACGGGATCCTAGTGGTTGAGGGTTTCAGCGGTCAGGGTTAGGTACTTCCAATTCCCAACACATCACATTGGCCCTTACCTGGACTAGAGAGGCCCGATCCGATCAAACGGCTGGTCAGATAAAGCCCTAACACCTATAACGATACCAAATTATTGAGTACTTTAGGGAAAACTTTACAGTCTAATGTATAGGTGTAGAAGGCAATGACTGGGGGTCAATCGGTTCGTAGAGACATTTAAGCTTGGACATAGCTGTTAACCCTTCAATTTGTTCACTGAAAATTCGGGTAGTACAACAAATGTGGTGACAAATGCGAGTATACTGGTTTGTGTAGCCTTGACCTGTCAAGGCAATTGAGTTTCCCTCTTGTCATGTCCCAACGTTGGGATCCGAGCTGGGTGGTAAGCACTGGCAGTGAAATTTAATTCATAAAAATTATGAATCAAAAATAACCCAAGCGATACCTTTCAGACTCAGATTCTGAAAATGAAATTATTATGGACTTTACGAGATTTTTTATGCTCGAGTCCTTCGAGGAAACTCCTTTGTCGAGATTGTCCCCTTTTTTGATTGAGTAAATATTGTCCAGTCGGATTAATCCAAAATCAGTTAGAAAGATGAGAGGTGGCAATTTGATGGTGGAGGTTGAAACCAGAAAACACGGTGAATCTATAATGAAAATGAAGACCTTTCACAATATGAATACCAAAAGTTTCCCTCACACAAGACTTAGTACTTCAAAGGGAGTGATTAGAAGTAAAAAGCTGTCTCTGGCCACACCAGAAGAAATTTCATATACTTTGGCAAGCCACATCTGAAAGAACTATATTACAAAGAATTGGGGACAGGCTGAACTTTTGTAAAAAGGAAAAGGTAACTGCGAATAAGTGTATAGCATCATCTCAGACTCAGATCACTCCTCCCCAAAATATTAAGCCGTCTGCAGAACAAAGGCCACAGAGATCGCCTATACATCCACCAAAGTCCCTAAACATTAGATTAAGTGCATCACCAAAGAGAATGGAAACGATTAAGCAAAAGCCGGAAATCAACAAAGCCAAGTCTCTACTGAAAATCATTTTGATAAGTTGGAAGAGATGGAAGTGGAGAGCCAAAACCCACAGACGCTAAAACTTCTAAATTAAAACAAATTAAGAACTAATATGTCATAAGCACAAAGGAATAAAAGTATGTATAAAATAATTCAATGGAACTGCCGTGGAGTGAAGGCTAACATTAAGGAGCTGCTTATATTGATAACAGACCTGATCCCGGCAGTTATTTGTCTTCAGGAAACTTTTCTTAACAGAGATAATAAAAATGAATATAATATACAATTATATAAATGACACCGGTCTTCAGTCATCAGGTGGTACATCCATCCTAGTCAGGAATGATGTTCAACAATGTCAGATGAACTTAACATTAACAACAAATTTACAGGCGATTGTTGTAAAAATAACGCTACACAGACCAATTAACATCTGCTCGGTGTACATTCCACCGAATGAAGAGATAAATGAAACCGAGATTCAGGAAATTATAAATCTCCCTTTATGTTATTGTGGGATTTTAATTGTCACAGCACCATATGGGGCTGTAAAGATACAAACCAGAAAGGAAAGAGTATGGAATATGTTATCAATAACCACGTTTTGTCTCTTTGTCGATAAATCCCCAGCTTATATATATCCATTCTCTGGCTGTTACTCTGCAATCGATTTATTTTTGTGCGATCTTTATGGAATTTTCCTGGAAGTACTGATGGATACATATAGTAGTGATCATTTTCCAATTTTTCTGCAAAATTTAGAGCAAAGTAACAAAAATCCCCAATGTTGGAAATTGAGTAAAGCAAACTGGAAGGAATTTCAAAAGCTATGTTCTGAAAAACTAGAAGAAGGATTACGCATCAGGGACATAACAGTTTGCAGAAATCCTGGTCACTATAGCAAAGAAATACATCCCAAAGAGTAAAATAAAAAATGTAATAGACCTTGGTTTAATGATGAGTGTAAAAGGGCTACCAGGCTCAGAAGAACGTTAAGGGATTTTAACAAAGAGCCCAAAACAAATAACTTGCTGAAATTTAAGCAACTTCAAGCAAAAGCTCGGAAAATAATTAAAGAAAACAAACAAGAATGTTGGGAAAATTATGCCAGCAAACTTAGTTCGGTGAGAAAAACAAAATCTGTATGGGATATGATAAAGTAGATAAATGGTAAATTTCATACTAATAGGATAAAAAAATCGTGATAATTGTGTATTTTAGATATTCCTTTCGATATTTTTCCCGCGTCTCTCTAGAGCCTACCCAAAAAGTATTTAAACGGTTCGTACTCCAGAAATAAGGTAGTAGAACAATAAATCAGCAGAACTCAGCCACGCACGCGTATCTACATTCTTCTACTCACGCACACACAGACACAGAACTACCATTACACTACACTGTAAACTGTCTGTCACAAGCCAAGTCACAAACCAAATTCTATTATCCTTTTTGTACAAACTTTTCATTCTTGAATTCAAATCTTATTTGTTCAACTGAACTCTGAACATTTCAACAAGAACATTCTTAAGTACATTATTCCTATCTTGTATCAGATATCAGTACAAGGGAAGCTACTTTTTCTCCCTAAATATTAATACATAAGCACAATTGTTGTACTCGTTGATTTTCAATATATATTTTATTGTTGAATGCAATTTGATCTCTTGTTCTCCTTTCCTTGTGTTTTGCAAATTTAAATGTATGTGCTCTCACTAAAAAAACAGCCTCACTAACTGTTGAGATGTTGAGTGTTTCCACGTGAGTATATGGTAATAACGAACAAACACAGTCGTAGGGAAACATACTGGTATATTCAGAGAGGTATTTACATCAGAGAGATTAGTAGTAGAACGAACGTAGGTTAGTAGTAACAATAAGTAATAGTAATAAAGTCCAACGGTATCTTCCGGGCGAGAAACGGAAGTGTAACTGATCACTACAGAAGTCTCACTCTGCACTGCACTACACTGCTACACTACTCACAGTCTCTAGAACTACTGTTCTAATTATAATAATAGGATCAGTCTATTGTGGTTGTGAAGGTGGGTGCGGCCCAACACTAATAACCACATTAACAATTTTAAAACAAAACCGAGCAGCACATCACAATTGGCGACCCCGACGTTTAAAAAAGGACATAACATTTGGCAACCACGACGTTTAAGTAAGGTCATAACAATTGATGACCCCGACATCCGACGTTCGTCCTATAACAATCGATAACCCCGACGCTTGGACCATAACAATTGGATACCACCGACGTTCGTCCCAAATAATTGATTACCGCCTACGTTCAAGGAAAACAAGATTCAAGAGAGCGAGTCAGACCCAATTTGTGCAGCAACACATACAGAACCTTCGACTTGGCGCGAAAGAATTTTTCTTCACCACGTGCGTTTAAATTGTCCTGTAGTAAATAGTACTTATTTTCTAGCCAACATGGCTGAACAAACTGTCAGTGAAACAGCCGTCGTCCTCAACCTGCCAGTATTCGACACAACCAATGTACATGTACGGTTCACACAGCTAGAAGCAATTTTCCAGGCAAAGAAAATACATTCACAAATGGCACACTACGCTTATGTAGTAGGAGAACTACCGCCTGAGATTGCATCAGACGTACTGGATCTATTAGACAGCGCGCACCGACACACGATCCCTCCGACACATTGAAAGAAGCCATAATATACAGGACTGGCAAATCAGAGGAGCGTCGATTAAATGACTTATTCAACACGTTGCAGTTGGGAGACAACAAACCAACACAACTATTGCGCAAAATGAAGAATTTACTTGGGAAACATACCATGTCAGACTCATTATTTCGTAAACTGTGGTTGGATAAATTGCCCGCTCAAACCACCCAAATCCTAGCAACACTTCCTGACGACTTAGATTTAATGAAGACTGCTGAGATAGCAGACAAAATAAATGACGTTACAATTATTAACGGTGTCGATGTTCTAACGCCACACGACACGCCGACTGAAGACATGATTTACAAACTGCAACAACAGATCGACAAGTTGTCCGCACAAATGGAGCGTTTACGTAGAGAACCGACTCACAACTCATACAAGTCCCGATGTTGTTCCCAATCCACCTCTCGTGAAAGAAAGACTACAACATGTTGGTAGCATCATAGATTTGGTCACTCAGCGAAGAAATGCACCAAACTATGTAACTTCAGACCACAAATGGATTATACATCAGGTCAAAAGGCGGGAAGCGCCAACCCCAACAGCAATTGAAGGCAGCATCTGCTGTTGGAGGTCAGACATCTAATCGTCTATTCTACGTCAAAGATAAACACTCAAACTAGTTATTCCTCGTGGACACGGGTGCTCAAATTAGTGTTATCCCACCCAGGCCCAGTTTCTCAAAAAACAAATCACCAGTCACCTTACGTGCTGCTAACGGTTCCCAGATTCAAACCTTCGGACAATTATCAATGACCCTGGACATCGGACTGTGAAGAAATTTCCAGTGGCTTTTTACAGTAGCAGACGTCAAATTCCCAATCTTAGGTGCAGACTTCCTAGCGCACTATAAGCTTGTTGTGTGCTAATTAGATTTGGTTTAGAATTGTTAAGAAGGCTTTGGTGAAGATTGCGTTTTTGGTTAGCACATCACATTTAAATTTGCAAAAGACACAAGGAAGTAATAACAAGAGATTATGTAGTAATTAACAATAAAATGTATTGAAAATAAACGAGTACAACAATCGTGCTTGATGAAATAAAATTAAGAAAAAGGAAGTAGTTTCCCTTGTACTGATGCAAGATTGAAAATATGTATTAAAGAACTTTCTTGTTTGAATGTTCAGAGTTCAGTGATAAATGATAACTGAGTTGAAGTATGAAAAAGCTTGTACAAAAGGATAATAGAATTTTGAGTTTGTTACTTGGCTTTTGGACAAACAGTTCACAGCGTAGTGCAATTGTAGTTTTGTGTCTGTGTGTGTGTGAGTAGAAGTATGTAGGTACACGTACGTAGTTGAGCTCTGTTGATTTATTTGTTCTACTACTGTTCTATTGTTTTATTTTCATGGTATTTATACTTTTTGAGTAGGCTCCAGAGAAGAGCGGGAAACATATCGAAAGGAATGTTTAAATTATACGATTGGTCAAAAATCAACCAATCACTGATTTTTTACTAAACCAAGTTTGGCAAAGTCAATGGCAGAAAATTTGGTGTGGCTACTGTGATGGATAAATTGGCCTGTAGTAAATAGTACTTATTTTCTAGCCAATAATTATTAAGTATTTTGTGGGCGTGGTGTATCGGAGTAGTCACTACAAGCTAATAGTCGATGTATCGAAACATTCACTATCCGACCAAACGACGAAACTCAAGAATTTCGGAATTACTTCCACCCTTACTTTGACCAAGCTATGCGTCGCCTTTCCTGTGGATAATCCCCTTCAAAGCGTGTTAGATATGTTCCCGTCACTTATCCGCCTATTCACTTACACAGAAACGGTGAAACATCACACCGTCCACAAAATCCATACATCAGGCCCGTCAGTATTTTCAAAGCTGCGCAGACTAGGCCCTGACAAGTACAAACTAGCGCGCGCAGAGTTCCAACACATGTTAGATCTTGGAATTATTTGCCCTTCGTCGAGCTCTTTTGCGTCTCCACAGCACATGGTTCCTAAGGCGCAAGAGGGGGCTTGGAGACCCTGCGGAGATTATCGCAGACTTTTTTTTTTTTGTTAAGCTTTTTACCCCAAGTAAGTCTGGACGACACTAACACGCAAGGGGTTACAGAAAATTTGGAGCGAGAGCAGATAGGAGTGTTAGAGGAAAGGATGTGGAGAAGGATAGTGGATAGATCAAGGCAACTGGAGATGTCGTTTGACGTTACATTGGAGATTATAGTTGTCAGGGAAACAGGAATAAGGAAGGAAGTTCCACAGGCGAGAGGTGCGAGATATGAAGCTATTGGAGTAGAAGAGACGTCTACATTTAACAGTTTCAACAGTGAAAGGGTGGGAGCGGGATGCCAGCCTCGTAGGACGCTTGAATTCATGAAGCCTGGTAACCAGCGAAAGCAGCTCATCGGAGCAATTAACATGAATATACTTGTAAAAAAGACAGAACGAGGCGACGATGCGTCTGTGAGAGGGCGACTGCAGACGAGATGACAGATCAGGGCCAATTACGTTGCATACCCGTTTCTGGATCTTATCAAGAATCCCGAGTCAAACAGAAGGGGCTCCGGACCATATATGACAGCAATACTCCATACAAGGGCGAATGGTTGATTTGTATATTTGAAGGATCGATTCCGGGGAGAAAAATTTCCTGGTCCGGCCAGGGAGCCAACTTTCCTTGCGGTGGATGAAGCAATTGACTCAATGTATTTGCTCCATCTCAGGTCAGCGGACAGCGTGAGACCGAGCAGCCGCAGAGAGGAGCTCTCGGGAAGTTGAGCTTCAGACATTCTAATGGGAAGCAGGGAAGTATCCATGTGGTGATTAATAGGGAGCAGTTTTGTTTTAGAGGCGTTAAAGTTAACCAACCAATTCCTGTCCCATTTCACAACCGATTGGAGGTCCTTTTCGAGACGAACTGCCAGGTTAAATTTGTCAGTGACACTAGATTTGTTTTTGAGGCAGGAGTAAATTGTAATGTCATCCGCGTAGATGCTAACTTGGGAATCTATGGCGTCAAGAAGATTGTTTATGTATATAAGGAACAGAGTAGGGCCTAGGATGGAGCCTTGAGGAACACCTGCTTTCGTGGGATAGGAGCTGGAGGAGAATCCGTTGAGAACGACCTTCAATTCACGGTTTGACGGGAATGATTGTATTAGGTCAAACAATCGACCATAACCCTGAAGCTTGCGAAGAAGACCACCATGCCAAACCCTATCAAACGCTTTGGAGATGTCTGGGGCCACGACACGAGCTTCACCGTTATTATAAAGAGCTTAGTAGACAAATTCGGTGATGGCCGTAAGCACATTAGCTGTAGATCGGGCAAAGCGGAAACCATATTGCTTGTCTGAGAGCAGATTATGGGATGTAAGGTGATTAACCACTTCGGTGTTGATAAGGGCTTCGAAGACTTTGCCAAAGATGGGTAGGAGACTGATAGGGCGGTAATTAGAAGGGTCGGAGGTGTCGCCAGAGTTCTTAAAGACAGGAACAATGGATGAGGACTTCCAGCTGTCAGGAAAACAAGACTCATTGAGGCAGTAGTTGTATAATTCAGGCGCGCATTTCTTCAGGACAATGGCTGGTATCCCATCTCCACCACTAGTCTTGTGGCGGTCTAAATTAGAGATAATGCCCAATACCAAAGACGGGGATATGTGTAACCCGCTCAAAAGGGCCTCAGTTCTGAGAGGGAAATCGGGTATGGGTACACCGGAAGAGTCAAGCGTTGAATTGGAAGAAAATTTCCGAGCAAAGCATTCAACCTTGTCGGCAGAGGTGGCCAGGACCTCAAACTGGTTGAACAGTGGATGTATAGAGGGTTTGCTATTGTTCAGAACACTCTTGCAAAGACGCCAATAATCCTTGTAGCCGAATTTGCGAGATGCAATACGTTCTTTCATCCGAGCAGCAAATAGTGACTTAGCTTCGTTGAGGACACGCTTACACTCGTTACGGGCGGAGGCAAAGAAACGTCTACAGCAGTCGGACATATCGCTACGAAATAGGTGGAAGAAGTGGTTCCTATGGCCAATGGCGGCTGAGCAAGCAGCTGTGAACCAGAGGGAGGAGCGCGGTTTAACCTTAAATTTCCGTGAGGGGATGAAAGCGTCAATTCCAGCTTTAACCCAGGATGAGACCTCTGAAGGACATTCTTGAACGGGGAGCTTAAATACAGCATCCCAGGGGACATCGCGGAACGAGTCTCAGTCAGCTCGTTGATAGCAGAACGAGGTTCTGGTGGTAGGAGGATCTTTGCAGGGGGTGAGATTGAAGGAGATGCTAACAGACATTACAGCATGATCGGAGCTACCAAGAGGGCAGAGCTGCGTGGCACTACAAGACTCGGGGATGGAGATAAAACACAGATCGAGAAGAGAGGCCTTATCGTCCCGGTTGTAAGCAAAGTGCGTGGGGAAATCAGCTATCTGCGTGATGGATTGAGAAACTGAAAAGTTGAGAGTATGAATGCCTGCGAGGTCAGTAGTAGCATTCTTAAGCCACTTGTTGTGATGGGCGTTAAAATCGCCAAACACAAATATGTGAGCGAACGGATGGAGTGAGAGAGTATTGTCTATGTTGTCAGAAATGATATCAAGTATTCCATAGTCCTGAGAGGATGAAGAGCGATAGAGGAAGAAGAGATAACTCATAGCATTGAGAAGAGATAGCGGTAGACACATATACGAATGGTCCGGCGATTCGAGAGAGCACTCTCTAGCCAGAGGGAGATGGTCCTTGACGTAGACACCAAGGCCATGCATGTGGGTTAGAGAGTCTTTTGTGAGGAGAGGAAGGTAGCCGGGGATCGAGAGAGATCAGAGGAGGGGATAGATGAGTCAAGATTGGTCTCACACAGAGCCAGTATATCCGGGCTGTTTGCAGTGAGGAAAGATTCCACACTGCAGAAATTGGTTCTAATGCCACGGATGTTGGAGAACGAAATGTTGAGGGGTTTAGGTGATTTTTGGAGGGCTGGTTTAGGTTTACTTTTTACTAAAAGAAGCCGACAGTTATCGCCCGTGACGTGGACAGAGAGTATATGGCACAGCCTGCATCATAATGTGGCCTCAGGGTTGTCCACCGGAGGTGACTGCAGGGACACCTATCCATGCGCGACGTGGCACTACAGACACCCCGATATTATACAACTGTTGATCAGAGCGGCTGCGCAAGAGTTAGGGCTCCTAACTACCAGTCGGAAACAGCAACCAGGGAACTGCCAACCGTGTACCCTCAGAATGAAGAGGTAATGCCACAGACTGCACACATCACAGGAGAAACACAGCATCACTAGTACAGAGGCCAGAGAGAGAGAGAGAGAGAGAGTTCCGGGAACCCCTTCCTAAACAAGAAACAAGGTGTGAGCCTCTACTCATGTCCAAGAGAAGGGCACAGACAGTCCCCGATAAATACCCTGTGCCGAATTTGGCTGATTTTGCGATTTATTTGCAGGAAGCGACAGTTTTTACCAAGATCGACTTACGTAAAACGTTCTACCAAATACCAGTAGCTGAGGAAGATGTGCATAAAACGGCCGTTACGACTCCTTTTGGTCCTACGAATGCCCTTCGGCCTGCGAAACGCCGCGCAATCGTTCCAGCAATTAATTGATGAAGCCCTTCGTAGCTTACCTCACTCATTTGCTTACATCGATGACTTACTTATCGCTGGTGCTAACATGGACGACCACAAGCGCCATGTAACGCAAGTCTTCGAGCGCTTAGATCACTACGGACTGAAAATAAACCCCGATAAGCGTTTATTTGCTGTTGCTGTGGAACGTCGAGAATTTAGTAGGATGAATAATTAATAAACGGGGTTTTATTCAGAAGGCCTTGGCTGATTGTGTGTTCATTTTTTTCCACAAACAATTTTAGAAGAGATGTAAAACCTAATTCATGCAAGCAGAACAAAGAACGAAAAATAATGACGTCGACAATATTTGAGCAAGAACAAATTCCAATTATTTATATACACACATAGATACAAATTTTGAGTTGTATGTAAGGTTGAATGTTGGATTGGAAGATTAGTGTTCATATGATAGAATCAAGTTCGTTTGATCAGTTCTTCAGTCGAGATTAATAGTTTGAATGGAAATTAAACTGTGACAAAAACGACAATTTAATAATTATTTTAAGTGAAATGTGTGTGTGCTAGTGAGAACATAATAAGTGGAACAAAGTTGTGTACATTTATACGTAGAGTTAATATTTCTACGTAGTTGATTAGAATAACAACATTTTAAATATTATTCTCTGAACATGCGTTGGAAATCAAACTTCTGTTGTCGATGAGTTTGCTTTTACAGGAAAGAAATCTTCGTTAAAGAATTCAGATTCGGCTGAATTTCTAAAGGTAGCTGGTGATGTAATTGGTTCGAGAACAACGGAAAGGCATGTTTCATGTCGAACGATGATTCACGCAAACAAATTGAAATCTCGAAGAAGCGCGTTCTTTGCCTGTCCAAAATTCGTATTTTGGCGGGAACATGTACCGACCGAACTGATTGGTCGATTTACATTCTAAGGACGTGATTCGTTGACATATGATACAGGAATAGTTCATTGTAAAATTGGGGAAGTCGTCAGAGTGTGGACGATCCCAATACTGTGCCCAAACTCAACTTCCTAGGTTTCGTCATTGACAATTCAGGAATTACACCAATCCAAGAGAAAGTAAAAGCAATAAGTGAATTCCCGGAACCAACTACACTCCGTCAACTCCGCCGATACCTGGGATTAATAAACTACCGCCAATTTATCCCCAAGTGTTCTCAACTCTTGGCACCCCTTACCGACCTGCTTCGTGATCAGGGGAAGAAAAATGCAACGATAAAACTAGCTAACGAAACACTCGCCGCTTTCAAGAAATGCTTTAACAAATTTCACAAAGTTGTCTTATTTACGTGATGATAGCACGACATACCTCCCATTAACTACATATGTATCGTCAGACGCTATCGGAGCTGTTTTGCACCAGCATATGTTGTAGTAGTTAAGTCCCTTGTATAACTCGGAAGTTGAGAAGAGTTATTGCCCTTAGTTAGTTGGCGAATTTCTTGTAATGGCGTTTCAAAAATAAAGCATGTGATTACTCAGCTCTCGCCTTATCCGTTCATTATCGTAGCCATCCTATCCGTACCCCCCCCCCCCCACAACATAACATGGTGCCAGAAGTGGGATTACAAGGACACACTTATACCAAAATGAAACGAATTGGAAATAATGAATAAGCCGTGATATTTGTTTTTTTTTCTCCTCGAGGATTAAAAAAAAATACGAACACGTGCGTAGGCACCAAACACTAAGATATACCAAAGCAATAAGATTTAGTATGGCAGCTTCATCTCAAGTACCTCCACCAACAATAGATTGGTCCAGCGCAAACTTTGCCAAATAAATGGACAGATTTATTCGGCAAGTCAGGCTCCATTTTTAAGGTCCCATGAGTAACGTTGACGACGACGTCCAGCTTAGATATCTTTTGTTATGGGCCGGTGTCGGGGGACAAGAAATAAGTGACACATTTGTTTTTCGGCATGAAGAAGAAAGGACCGTCGAAACATACATTAAATACTTTAGACAGTATGCGAACCCAAGGTCGAATTTTCGCGTGGCAAGACACGAACTGCTGCAGTGCAGACAAAATTCAGACGAATCGGCACACTCATTCTTGAAACGGCTTCGCCAAATAGCCAAACAATGTGAATACGACCAACTGGTGGAAGACACCCTTATAGTCGATCTCTTCATATTCGGCATTTATCTAAAGTCAGCGCAGAAATCCTTAATTAAGGAAGGTAATGATCCGACTATAGCAAAAGCACTACGCATAGTAGAGACAGAGGAGGTGACTTGCAAGCAAGTTGAAGCTATACGCATCCCAGTAGAAGAGAGCAGTACGCATGCAATTCAGGCTAAGAATAATAAAAAGCCAACACATTGTGGATATTGTGGCAAAGGACATCCCCGAGGAGAGTGCCCAGCAAAATGAAAGTCATGCATCAGATGCAACAAAAAGGGACATTTTGCTAATGTTCGCCGCTCCAAGACGGGAGATAAAAAACATGCAAGTAAAAGAGTGACGCAGTCACGGTGGCACAAAACAGGAGAATCTACACAGCGACACAAAATGAAAGTAATGCTAGTGGTTCGAGTGAAGATATATATTTCTACTCCATTCAGCAGTCACCATCAACCACTATAGAGGCATATGCCAAGTTAAAAATTGGCAACAGACAAGTGCAGATAGACGTCAATGCGAAGGTCGATACAGGTGCTATGAGCAACCTTTTGCCCAAGGAAATATATAAAAAAACTGCATGGAGTACCACTCAAAGCGACGGCAATACGGTTAATTGCTTTCGGCGGAACAACAATTGATCAAGAAGGAACCTGTCGGCTAGGGGTAAGATTCCGCAACAGATTTATTAGTGCAACATTCCATGTTGTAAATTCAAAAGGGCCAATATTGATAGGACTACAGACATCACGGGAGTTAGGGTTAGTGACCCTAAACTTAGCTGTAAAATCAGTCACTACTGCTACAGAAAATCATCAGGTACAGACAAACGATGACCAAGCATTCCAGCAGAATACAAAACCAGTTCCAATGCCAAGATCAAATTGGAAAGGAAATTTAAATGAAAGAAAGAAAATCATTCAGGAATTCCCCGATGTATTTGATTCTATTGGTTGTCTACCTGGTGAATATACCATTCATGTGGACCCAGAAGTACCACCAGTTGTACACCCACTTCGACGAATCCTGATAGCTCTAAAATAGAAGTTGAAAATGGAATTGGACTCCTTAGTAGCCCAAGGCATAATATCCCCTGTGACAGAACCAACACCATGGGTGAATTCATTTGTTTGTGTAACCAAAACCAATGGTTCAGTCAGACTATGCCTAGACCCTCGTGACTTAAACAAAGCAGTGCGCAGACCACATTACGTCACTCCGACATTTGAGGACATCACCGCTGAGCTAAATGGCGCAAGATGGTTCACAACCGTTGACATCAAATCTAGATACTGGCACCTAAACCTGGACGAGAATTCAAGAAGACTTACGACATTTATAACACCATGTTTCCCATGGGAGTAAAATGCGCCCAAGATGAATTTCAGAGAGCCATGAAGAAGAATTTTGGTGACCTTAGAAACGTCCTTTCTATATGTGATGACGTAATCGTATATGGATTCGAAGAAGATGGTAGTGATCATGACGAAGCACTGAAGCAACTAATGCTTACGGCAAGAGAAAAAAAACTGTAAGTTCAAATTTGTGGTAAAGACATCTGAAATACCCTTTTTCGGTCATATCATCTCGAAACATGGTATCAAACCAGATCCTAAGAAAGTAGAGGCGATTATGCAAATGCAACCACCCGAGGATGTAAAACAGCTCACCAGTTTTCTAGAATTGGTTAATTACCTAAACAAATTCTCACCACGACTTGCAACCTTGACTAAACCCCTTCGTGACTTGATATCTAAAAGAAATGATTTCACGTGGTCATCCCAGCAAAAGAAATATTTGAGGAAATCAAAGAAGAAATCGGAAGAAATACAACACTCCGATATTTTGACCCGAAGGAATCTATTGTGTTACAGGTGGATGCATCGACCGCAGGTTTAGGCGCGGCTCTGCTACAAAAGGGAATGCCAGTGGCATTTGCAAGCAAGACACAGTCAGGCCCAGAAACTCGATACTCAAACATCGAGAGGGAAATGTTAGCCATCGTTTTTGGCTTGGAGAGATTTCATCATTATGTGTGGGGTCACAAAATAACCATCCACACAGATTATAAGCCATTAGAATCGATAGCGCTAAAGAACCTATCACGAGCACCTCCAAGACTTGCGAGAATGCTACTGAAAGTGGAAGGATATGACTCTATTGTGAAATATACCCCAGGAAAAACAGTACCAATTGCAGACTGCCTATTACGAGTATCACCTAGACCTAGCAAGCACATTGAAGCAATTGACCTCAGTGTCCACAGTATGATGACCTACTTTAATTTTTCACCAATCAGAATGGAGACTATCCGAGTTGAGACGTTGCAAGACCCATTACTAAAAGAACTTGTGAATATGGTCATGTCCGGCTGGCCTACCAATCGAGCTGACTGCCCAAGCTACCTCTTACCGTTTTGGAACTTTAGAGATGAGATTGGGGTTCAAGATGGTATTTTGCTTAAGAGCAACAAAATCATAATACCAGCCTCCCTGGAAAGAGGTATATTAGAAGAACTCCATGCATCACACCAAGGAGTTGAGAAAACCAAATTAAGAGCTCGGTCAGTTTTATACTGGGTAGGGATGAATAAAGACATTGAGGATATAGTGCTTAATTGTCACACCTGCCAAAAGTATCAGGCAAGTATCCCTGCCGAATCGATACACCAGCATGAGACCCCTACTTACCCTTGGCAATACGTCAGCACAGATTTATTCTCAATGTCTGGGAGGGAATATCTGCTTGTAGCGGACCAGTACAGCCGAAGTCCATTCATACGACGCCTCCACTCCACCTCATCAGCAGCCGTCATCAAAAATATAAAGGCAATATTTGAGGAACGAGGTGTACCGGAAATTCTATACTCGGACAAGGGTCCACAGTTCACGAGCAAGGAATTTAAGGTCTTTTCCAGATCTTACAACTTCCTACACAATACATCGTCTCCACATTACCCGAAATCTAACGGATTTGCCGAGAGGATGGGCGGAATATGCAAGAGAATACTACTGAAGGCACAAGAAACTGGACAAGACAGTTATCTAGCGATGATGGCATACAGAGCCACACCAATGTCTGCAAACATCAACTCTCCAGCAGAATTGCTCAATGGCCGACAAATACGGACACCACTAGTATCCAAGCAGCAACTCGGCGATGTGCAGACAAGAACAGTATTACAGCAGTACAAGGAGAGATCAACGAACTGTTATGACAAGCAGCATAACAGACAACACCCACCTCTACATGCGGAGCAGAGAGTCCAGCATGAGAAAACAAAGCTATGGGAGCCCGGAATCATTCAGCGTTCTGCTGCGGCACCGAGATCCTACATAGTTGAGTCTAAAAGTGGTAACATCTGCCGAAGGAATAGGCAATTCATCAGACCAGCCAAAAGAAGCTCAATACTTGAAGATAGATCTGATCAACCACACACATCTGAAGAAATTGCATCACAAAGGGAACTGCACATCAACAATGTCCCAACACCACACACACTTCAGAACAGGTCATCACCAGACCTTAGCCAGAGGAGGGGGTCTGAGGGCCAGGCATCACCTACACGGATAAAGCAGCCGACCACTGTATCACACACCAGTGAATCCTGTAGATCTACCCCCAAGCCAAGAAGATGGAAGTACTTATGATCAGGTTTCATATAGGCCATACCCATATAACCGACTCACATATACAAAAATGAAGAACCACTGATATGTACAGCATGCCAAAAGGTATATCTGTGGCATAAATTGATAAAATGTGACAGCCTGAGCTAGAGCCAACTCATATTATGAAGTGCAAATTTTAAAGAAATTATTCAACAAAATCCGCCCAAAACACAATATTTCAAATGTTATGAAAAGTTAAACTATATAACAAAAATTTAACTCCAAATACTTGTATATATGTACATACATATGTGTGTATACATATGTATATTTAAAACCAGTTTTCAAAAAAGTGATAAAACTTTATGATGCAATATTGATGGAATCCTCCATATTTGCTACTCACCCCTGTGGAAGAATGCACTCTTCTTCCAAATCAACTTTAACCAATCATCACTTCACTTTTTCAAACTTGACTTCTCATTGTTTAAAAGGGCACAAAAAGTGTAGCAAGTTGCGACAAATCTGTTTTTTCCGTTCACCGATCTGGAGCCGGTTTGAATCCAAAAAGTAAGAATCGATTTGATTCAAACAGTCAGGACCTGAATCTTGAGTTGGTCTGACTTGTTTTTTGGAGCACCTTCTGTAAAAGTTTTGACGAGCGTTTGAGTGTTTGATTTTAATTTTATTTTTGCTAAAACTTTTTGGACTTTTCCAGTTTTTTCTTTGCCTTTTCATACGTTTGTATATATTTGTGCATTTTTATTCATTTCGTTTTGGTTAAGTTTATTTCCTTTCGCATATTTTTACCCTCCCCACATTTTTAGTTTTCATTATCCTTTTAGTTTTTATTTGTTTTTAAATTGCTTATTGTCTTTGGTTGTCCACGTTTTTCTTTTGTTTGTGCTTATTGGAAAAAAGTTAAAGAAAAGAAACATGAAAAGAGAACAATTTTTATTCGTTTGGTCTCGGCCAAAGATGGCCGAACACACAAATATAAACATTTCACCACCGGTGTCAACGGAAAAAAAATGCATGGACTGATAATAGGCCGGTTACAAAAGATGTCACCTATTATGTCAGCCAAAGAGAGAAATTCGAGAATTCGATTAAAGGAAACGAATTCCTTACGATAAATGAAGCATTGAAGGCGGTTGACACGCGGACGATATCCCTGCTGACTTCCGATATTATTAAGACTCGGAAACTAATTGGCGTCAAGCAGGGACGCAATGGAAGACGCTTTGAAAGCGTTAAAAATCAACCCAAAAGTGCTGGCAAGGAGGACGAATGCCTCCTACAAACAGAACAACAGACAAAAGAGCTGGCGGGAAGTATCCTGAACACCAAGGATTTACGTCTCCAAACCGAGTACATGGGCACCCGCAAGACTAAAGTAACCATCCATGGGGTGCCAGTGGATATTTGCCCAGATAGAATGGGTGCATTTTTTACAAGATTCGGAGAAATAAATAAAGTCAAGGTCCTCAGGAGCAAGGCGGGAATTGCCACTGGGGATATGGAGATATCTGTCACAGTGGACAGGAAGCACTTTAACAAAATCCTCAATATCCTGATCTGCCGAGAGAGGAGAATGCTGGTGGTTGTGGAGGGCCGAAAACCGTGTTGCTGGGCGTGCGGAGCCTCGGGGCACATGGCTAAGGAGTGCCCCCAGAAACGTACACAATCTCCACCTCAGACAGCAACTATAGTAACGCCAGAAACATCAAAGACCAATGAAGGGGAGTGGAAGGAAGTGAAAACGCACAAAGGGTTCTAACAGTAATAAGAACTGAGATGGGGGAAAAGCAAGTTTGGTTAATGTTGGATGAAGCTATAGCTTCATTTAAAATGACCCCGCCCATTGCTATCGTCCAGAACGAAAAATTGAGAAAAATGAAGCAATTTTGTGCTGGGAAGGTGCCGGTTTTTGTTCACCCCCTCCCTCTATAGAGCGCTAAAATTGACATTCCCCTGGGATATCGGCGGGATCTCCCAAGACGGTATCATCAAGACTGAGATGGTCCATGGGTCTATGGGAGAGGATGTTCAATTCAGGAAAGCAACCTGTTGTGGTAGGATCCACCTAATTTGCATAGTGGAGTACCGACTATATAAATATGGTTGGTACCGGGAAGACAGGGAGCCGAATCAAGAGATTCAACTAGAGACTCTGCCCGACTGCGACTTAGTCAACACATTCTCCAGGAACGGTCTTCCCAGGAATATACAAAAGACTATATGTAAATATTGTGTACACTTTCTTGTTTTAATACATTTTGTTCTAAGTACATTTTGTGTTGCATTATTATTCTATGCATTAGTCAAGTTTCAACACAACCCTAATCGGTTTTCACTATGGCTCTCTGGTTAGCAAGTATAAATGTCCGAGGCGCCTCGGTGTGAATGTTTGTTGCGTACAGAAGACTCGGTTTTCTTCTCATGACCGTAGGGACATACTGTCTAAGGGGTTCTCCCTTTATTCAAAATGTTTTGATGGTCGTTCGAGAAGTGTCTCTTGGTTGGTTCAGGTCTTTGAAGGTTGAATGTACTCTTGTCTTCGGCGGGCAGGCTTTGCGTGCTGGATGTTACCATAAAGGATAAGGCTCTGCGTCTCATTGGGGTTTATGCGCTCAATAACCATTCTGAGCGGCCTGCTTTGTTTCAGCAGATCGAGCCGTTCTTGACGACATTTCATCGGGTAGTTTTAGTGGGGGATTGGAATTCCGTCATTGACCCCGATGTAGATCGTATAGGGCAAAATCCGGGTACTAACAACCGGGATGTGAAACCATTTCGGGGCTTTATCGACGGGTTTGATCTTGTCGATAAGTACCGGAATGAGCACCCTCGGGAGGTAGCATGGACTTTGACAAATAGTAGCAACTCGGCTCCTGGGACGCTTGCTAGCTACCTCGACTTACGAGAGTCGATGTAGGGCTCTTAGGGTGTCCAAGTTTCCATTATATAGTTTATTCGGATCATAGGCTTGTCCGGGTCCGTGTAAAATTAGATAAGCCTAAGGTTAAGTTGGTTGGTTACTGGAAATTAAACTGTTCATTATTTGGCGAGGAGGATTTCCGGGACCAACTGCTACTAATGATATAGAGGGAATTGACGGGTTGGTTGTAAGGAATGCCTGGTGGGATAAATTAAAATCCAAAATTAGAACGTTTGCTGATGATTTTAGTCGTCGACTCAATCGGCGCAATCGGTATTAGAACAAAAAGTTGATCGGCCAGTGAAATCCCGTGATAGTGGGGAATAGCAGATACAAATGCGGGCATATGCGAGGCCTTTCGGGATTACGTTCAGGAACTTTTCACCAGGGAGCCCGGTCTGAGCCCTGCTCAGTTCGACGCCTATTTAGCCAACTTTCCCTGCCTCGAGGCAGCTGAAGCGGCTGGGTGCGAGGGTCCTATCACAGATTCGGAAATCTGGGAAGCGCTGAAACAGGTTGACCTGGATAAATCTCCGGGACTAGATGGTCTTCCCTACGAAGTTTACTTGAGGCAGTCGCCCGTTTTTATTCCTTTGCTGGAACTGATTTTTAACAACTGGATGAAGTCTATACCTCAACGCTTCACCAGGGGTGTGATCAAGTTACTGTGTAAGGACAAGAACGGTTGGGATGGGTTAGATAACTTTCGTCCTTTAACAATGTTAAACACAGAGTTAAAGATTTTGGCGAAGATCTTAGCCAACCGTTTGAGGCTTGTCCTGTCCAGTCTGATTGGCTCGGAACAGACTTATGCTATGAAGGGTAGGACTATTCAGGACAACCTTCGTATGGTACGCTTGATCTTAGAACAAGTCGACAATGAAGCCGCGCTGATCAATTTAGATCAGTCCGCCTTCGATAGGGCTGACCATCGTTTTCTGGAGGCTGTCCTTTCGGTGGCCGGTTTCGGGCCTGACTTTCGCTCCTGGATCCGACTTTTGTATGCGACTCCCGGTGCACTGGTGGAAGTGAATAGGGTAAGATCGGAGCCTTTCATATTGTCTCGCTCCATTAGTTAAGGTTGTCCGCTTTCGCCTTTGCTTTACGTTCTTGCGTTGGAACCTTTCCTCCGCAAGTTAAAGGCGAATCCGATTCTTCCTTACCGACTCTCTGTACTTCCACTTCCGTATACCACACTAATGTCATTAGTAAGGCTCTTGTTCTCTTTCTTGTGGAGAGACAAAGCCGCTATGGTATCTCGGGAGATCTGTTGCCTTAATCCATCTGGAGGCGGTCTGGTTATGCCTAGCATTGTGATTCGTCAATATATGCTTCGCATCGCCTTCCTAGACCAAATGTGTCGTGAATCGGATGAGGAGGGTGCCTTCTGGAAGGAAGACTTCCGTAGAAAGTTCCCATCCCTGAGAAGTGTGCACTCGAGCGATGAGGAGGCCCGCCGTTCACCCCGAGCCGAATGCTCCTTCTAACGTGGATGTCGTATTGCTCTGAGACGCCTCTTATGGGCGTCGGATGGCCTCTCCAACGTCCAGGGCATTGTATCAACTAGGGGGTCCGTTCAGGATGATCTGATTGACGAGCTCGGTCTTACGAAGCAGGACGTCTGGGTTGAAATGCCTCAATAACGATGAGGCATCACTCACCTGGCTGGTGATACGTGGGGTCCTCTGGATCGCCAAAACTCTTTGTTCAGCGGGCTTGGAGAAATCTCCAAACTGCCGATGCTGTATTGGGGAAGTCGTGACCATTGGTCACGCCTTCTTTCATTGCAGGGTGGTAGCGCCGTTGTGCAGGTTTGTTGAAGGCCTCATGGTCCGCATGCTGCAGGGAAAGTTCTTTGTCTTTGAGGCCAGTTCTGTTTGTAGCAATGTGGTGCCGCAGATGACGAAGGCTGAACAGTATGTGTTCTTTTGCTTACTAGGTGTTATGAGAGTCGTGATTTGGACGACGCGTCAGAAGGAATTGATGGTGAGAGGTTCACTTCTTCCCAACTGATCTTGTTCTTTAAGCACCAGCTTAAAGTCAAGATTAGGACGGAAAGGCGGCGGCTCACCTCATTTGGTAAAAGGTGGGTGAATCTTGCGCGCTTGTGCCGAGTAAAAGTGGCTGACCTGGCTTGGCATTTTGATGCCGGTTAGGCATCACGATATTGTTTTCCTGGGTTGAACTTGGGCAACCCATAGCTGGGTTTACGCTAGAGTAGGTTTTTTGTATTTGATTCTTTAGTTTTTCTTTTCTTTTTCTGTAAACTTAGCTAGGGTGTGTTTACTCATTGGTCCCTTTTATTTCTGTCCCTTTTTTCCTTTCGTTTAACTCCCCATCCCCTCCCTCGTTAGGTGGTCAGTAATGTCAGTTCTCTGGTGGATGCGGGACGCCTTTCGTTTCGCGTGTATGTTTTCTTTTTCGTAATTGTTGTTGTGTCAGAATGAGTGCGTGTCTGTGTGACTGCTTGCGATGAATGAATATGTTCTATATTTGTATCGTCCCACATCGATTTCGTCCACTTAACTGATATTTCTGCCACATTTAAGTTTAAGGTTTCTTTTTTTTTTTATTACTAACACGATTTTGTTTAGTTTTGTAAATATTTTAGAACCATATTGTATATAATCATTGGGGATTTTTAACTTCTTGTTTTTATCCCCCCTCCCCTCACAGACAACGATCTGTACATATGGGATCTATTTAGGATTTTCATTGAGACAATGAGGTATTTTGGTGGATGTAGTAAGAAAGATAAGTATAAATGTGTTGTTTTGGTGGTAGGAATATTGATTTGTATGATTGGGTCAGTGGTTGTGGCTAGCTAAGTTTTAAAATTAAGACAAATGATGACCGTCCTTTTTCCCCACCCCACTTTTTCGGCCTTGTACCACATTTTCTCTATTTTTACAGGAATAAATATTGTCGGGATCTGAATCTTGAATTGGTCGGACTTGTTTCTTGGAGTACCTTGTGTAAAAGTTCTGACAAGCGTTTGAGCTGATAAGTGTTTGACTTTAATTTTATTTTTAAAACTTTTTGGATTTTTTCAGTTTTTCTTTGCCTTTTCATTTGTTTGTGCTTTTCTTTGTTTTCTTCGTTTTTTGTTTATTTCCTTTCGCATATTTTCACCCTCCCCAAATTTGGTGAAGTAAATGAAGTAAAGGCCCTCATTAGCAAAGCTGGCATCGAGACGGGGGACATGGAGATCCAAATAACTCTGAACTGAAAGGGTTTTCAGGAGATTCCCAACATTTTGGTTTTCCGCGACAGGAAGATGCTGGTAGTGGTGGAGGGCAGAAAACCGTGGTGTTGGTCATGCGGGGTGTCGGGCCACATGGCAAAGGAGTACCCCAGTAAAAAAAAAGTGTACAAGCTCCACCACACCCAGCATCTACAACAGCTAAAACGGCAACAATAGCAGCAGGACAAGCAGAGAAGGGGACTTCGACATCGGATGGAGAGTGGAAAGAAGTCACCAAGGGACGGAAAGCAACAAGCGTTTCGTCTCCCCCCTCAAAAAGAGATAGTTCAAGAGAAGAGGCAGTCGCCGCCTGAAAAGCTGAAGGAGGTGCGGCCACAACAAAAAGAGGTGAAGCAACCTAAAGAGTCCCAAAGTTAGGAGCCTCCCTACTTCCCCTTCCCGTGCTTCATCTCCCTCTCCCTCCACTTCCTTCCTAAGATCATCAGCTACTCCATCCCACACACCCACTTCCTCCCCTCCCCATCGTGCAATGGAGAAAAAGAAAAAGATGATGTTTGCAGGCCCTGAATCCATTTGCAAGGTGGACAGGGAGGAGTACAAAAAGGGCCTGTCGAAACAGAGAAAGGCAATTTTAGGAATATTGAATAAAACGGATTTTCTTCAAGCACCAGGTGTAATAACCTGCGTAAGGGACACCGGGAGCTATTTAAAAGTATGGAGCTACTTATTTGAGGCTAGGGAAGCTTTCCCTAATATTAGAGTCTTCGAGTTAGAGAACTCTAATTTGCAAAAAAATAAGATGTTTTTGTGCTGAGAGAGTTCCTGAGTTACTCCATCCCTCCTTATATAGGGCAGTTAAGTTAATCCTCCCCACGAAAGTTGGCGGTATTGTCCTGGATGGTCGGATGACGACAGAGTTGGGAATAGGGAACCTAGGACAATCCGTCGGGGTCCTTGACGCTGCAGCTTTCCGGTCTGTATGTGAGTAGGTTTTTTTGCTCTTACTCTTTTTAAAAACTTTTTGCCGATGGCCGGTTGATTGTTCCACTCGGTAGGCTATTCGGACCACAAACACGTTTGTACTCGGATGGCGTTAGATCATAGGCCTAGAATGGCTGGTTACTGGAAGTTCAATCTGTCTTTACTGGACAGGCGGGACTTCCAGGAGCAGCTAACTAGCTTAGTACAGCGGGAGCTAGTAGGGCGGTTATCGGGAATAAGTGGTGGGAGAAACTTAAGAGTAGGATTAGGTCGTTCACCACTGATTTCAGCAAACGGCTCGCCCTAGATAGTGCTGAAAAGGTGAAGATGCTTAAGGCTAGTTTTTCCCGGGCGGTACTGGGGGTCCCTAAAGATAACCTTAGCTAGAGAGGCCCTGGAGCGTTTGAGTAGCGAGCGCTACATGGTCCAGGTAATTAGACATAGGTTAAGCAAGATATCTTCTGAAGCTGTGAACATAGGCGCAGATCTGCGCAAGGAAGAGATCCGTCGAGGTTCCGATCGTTACATTCGTGAAGTCAAATCCCCGGAGGGGCATACACTTCGGGCCACTGATGACATGTGCGAGGCGTTTCGGTGGCATTTCGAGAGCCGCTTTACCAAGGAGCCTGGTCTTCGTGAGGACGAGTTTCGCAGCTATTTGGCTGACTTTCGTCGACTGAAGCAGCTGGCTGCGAGGGAGAGATTACGGACAGCGAAGTCTACGCGGCATTGAAGAAGGTCGACAGAGGCAAGTCGCCCAGTCTGGATGGTTTGCCGTATGAATTGTACTTGAGGCTGTCGCACATCTTTGTCCCGATTTTGACAGTTGTGTTCAACAACTGGTTCCGGCAGGGGACCATCCCCGACCGGTTCACCAGGGGTGTGATCACGCTGCTGAAAAATGGCAAGGGTGTTTGGGGTCACTTAGACGATTACAGGCCCATAACTCTGCTAAAGTGCTGTTGGGTCCTGAGAAGACTTGTGCTGTTAGGGGCAGACAATTCAGAGCAACCTGCATCTGATCCGCACGATCATAGAGGGTGTAAAAGACGACGATGAGGCCGCGCTGATCAATTTAGATCAGTCCAAGGCATTTGATATGGTTGACCATCGCTACCTTGCTGATGTCCTGCAGGTCGCCGGATTGGAACCCGACTTCTTCCGCTGGATTAGCCTACTGTAGTGCTCCCCCAGTGCTGTGGTACAGGTGAACGAGAAGCTTTCGGGCGCTTTTGCGCTGTCTAGGTCGGTTCGTTAAGGTTGTCCACTGTCGCCCCTACTTTATGCATTGGCGTTGGAGCCTCTTCTTCGCCGGCTGAAGGACAGGGTTTTCAGTCCGGCCCTACGTGCAATCGCCGTTCCTGGAGGGGCTCGAGCCTGGGTTTCCGCGTACGCCGATGACGTATCTGCTTTCGTTTCGCCCCGCGGCGACATTGAGGCGATACTGAAGTACGATAAAAAAACAGGGGCCAAGATAAACCGCGACAAGTCGTCCAGCTTGCGGTTAGGTGGCTGGAAGGGGGTCGATCTTCCCGCTTCGGTTGGACGGACGGTCATGTCCGCATTCTTGGAGTGTGGTTTGGACCCGACCTCCAGCTGAAAAAAAATTGGTCTGAAGTACGAGCAAAATCGATGCTGCCGGTCAGACTTGGCATCGACGGAGGTTGTCCGTGAAGGGCAGGGGAAGGTGTGTGCTACGTACGTTTTCCCGATTGTCTGTACCTCCTCTCTGTGACGACCATAGGGAGCCGCTCGAGCGCTCACTAACCTCCATTTTATGGAGAAGACGCAGGAATCGGTCCGACAGAGGAGTCTGTGCACAACGTCCGTGTCAGGGGGTGGGGGCTGGGAATGCCACACTTGGCGAACCACAAACTCTCCTCGAAGCTGGCTTTCCTACACCGCGCATTGACAGGAGATTCGATTATGGCAGGGATTGTTAGGGACGCGTTCCCTTTCCTTACTATCAGTACTCCCATCTCGCGGGTTGAGCGCCGTCGTAGGCCCCGGGATCAATCGGATTTCCTTCGCGAGTGTCGGTACGCTTTGACCATTATTCCTCGGTCCAGTGACCTTTCACAGCCTAGGAAGGTCTTCTATCGTTATTTAGTGGAGGTGGTCGCGAAGGATCCTCTACGTGAGTGGCTCGACTTGTCGGAGGAGGAGCTTCGCTCTTTCTGGTCTTGGGCGCCAGCGGCGGATAACCTCAGTAACCCGGCTGCCTCTCAGTGACAAGGCCTTCATATGGGGCTTGGCGGATTTGCCAGACTGTGAACGGTGTGACCTTGGTTTAGAAGAAACGGCTTCGCATGCCTTCTACCATTGTCGCCGGGTCCGCCCCTTATGGGACTATGTCGGCTCGTCTCGTTCCCGAACAGCTCGTGCTCATTGATCGCGCATACGCGTGTGACAATGTGTCGCCCGCATGTTTTGGGGTGAAACGAATGGTGTTTCTCACCCTGCTGGCCACGGCCCGAATGGTGATTTGGACGACGCGACAGGAGGAAGTCTTGCGAGGCAACCGTCTTTCTCATCAGGATCTAATCCGATTCTTTGAGCATCAGCTCAAGATGAAGATTAGAACTGATAGAAAACGATTGCATTCGACAGTCTTCAGCGAAAGGTGGGTGAAAGAGGCGAACTTGGTTCGTTTGAACGGGGCTAGCCTTGATTTTCTCTTCTACGTCAACCTACGTCACATCGGAGTGGTTTCCTGCGGAGCCCTCCCCTTGGTTAGGTTAGACAGGCTTTTGTGTACCTAGTTAATGTGAGTAAGTGTTGTTCCTGGCCTTTTCCCGGCTATCTCTTTGGTTATGATCCAAGTCGAGATTCCCACCTTCCCCATTTTGTTTTGGCTCCCTTTTCATCTTGACTGGGTCAGCTTTTATATTTCCCATGTCCGTCTATATCTTCTCCTTTCCCACTCCCTTAGCGAGAGAGCTTCTTGATTTTGTCCCACGGGCAGAATCCAGCGGCCTCTCTGTTTTGAAGGTTGGACGGGCCCTACTAACATCAGTTATGTTTAGTTTGTCTTGTGTTAATATTTTAGTTTGTTATTGGATTCATCTCCCTTCCCTCTCATTTTATTCATCCATAAATTTTTAAGTACAATAATATAATCATTATATTTTTATGGTATGGGCGCGTTTTGTAGGACCCCCTTGAGAGGATGTGGTATTATTGTGCATGGAGGATTGAGTGATGATGGACGAGTTCTTGTGGTGAATGTGGGAACTGTAATGTGTGAATGGGTCGTGAATCAGATTAGCTAGGTATAAGATAGTTAGTGACGACCAGCCTCAACCCCACCCCATTTTGGCCTTGTGCCGTAATTGTATTTCAAATACAATAAATATACAGGATCCGAATCTTCGAGAGATCCCAACAAACTCCACGCGCGTCAGCACACTGACCCAACGAACTTTTCGCGCATCAATTTACTGACTCAACAATCACCATTTCTCTCTCAAGAACTCAACTTACAATTTACTAGAAAAAGTGATATTATTCACTACAAAGTAGTAATTTTATACATTAGTCAATTATTATCGATCCAGTCAAAGGTGAATAAATCCTTAAGACTTTAAACAAATATTTACAACTATCACACACATACACACTAACATCTGAACTCACACAAGTGACATTTTCACCCTGCAGAATTTAATCTGTTTAATTTCACAGACCAACTTGAACTATAAACTTTCATACACCAAATCTCTGCATGGTCATTCCTTACATTTTTGTCTAACTCGTCACACTTAACCATTAATCTTAAATTCACTCTGTGTATGTCAAACGTATGTTATTTGTTGAAATCTTTAACTCCGTTGTTTCGCCTTGATTTGTTCCAATTGATTTGCCTTCAAATGTTTATTTATTTTATTTGTTGTGGATGAATGTTTAACGAACACGCCCATTTCTAAGCCTTCATACAATTTAACCTTCTGACACATCCAACACCTTACAAATCCGCAACAATATAACACTGTATAGCATTGTTGCTTTTTCCATAAATAAGAGCATCAAATTACAAAAATGTATTTAACTTCCCTTCATTTTACAATCACCCATGAATTGTATAGAAAGATGTGTTGAAATGTCACCTTTCAAAATATATGCCACAAATTTCAGTCACATGTTAAACAAAACCACCTATTAAAAAAAGGCTACAAACATATGTTATAACCCAATATATAGGATTTTTTAAATCATTTCACTGAAGCGAGGCAATAAAGAGACAAGGATGCAATATATATACATCCACATTTATATAGATATACGAAGGTAGATACAAATGTTTTATCACAATTTCTATCTAAATATTAACATGTACACAACCATATTCATATAAAAATGCAAATCATAACTTCAAAGATTAACCAACTAACCTATAACTTTAAACTAATAAACTTTAATAAGTAAAATATAATAAAATAAAGTCAACGTGTGTACTATAAATAATCTAAAACATTAACCTTAAACAAAAAGTCAGTTTCCCCTTCTCATAAGCTCCCCAGCAGGTCTTATATATATCCTACACAGTATTGATTTCTATGTCCATAATGTTTATATCTACAAATGCTTTATCCATGATATTCAGTATTCTTTTCCCATAGAAAAATTTGAAAATATAATTATGTGTATTTATAACTTTTGCAGGTGGTTAGGATTATTTTTTATACTTCATTTCTATATATACAATGATGTTCTTCCCATCTAAAATAAGCACTCTCTTAATTTAAATCTCTATATTAACTGATTTTTAAAGATTCTATAAGGCAATATTTGGTTTATATTTACCCCATTTGATATTTTTTTATATTCTTAAGTAAACATATAATAATCTAAAACGTTTATTATACCATGTTCAGTTTAAAATATTTTTCTGGTGATAATTAGAAGATTTTGATTCAATGAAAAATGTATGTCTTTTCCATTTCTGTCAGCATATTTTTATGGGTAATTTGTAAAAAATGGGTCATTAATTTCATCATAATTTTAGATATATAATAATTAGCCACTTTAACATGATAAACTATTTCCAGAAAGTATAACAATAGAAACTGTTATACTTCCTGTTTGTGTTGTTTTCTGTTACGATGTATTGTTTCAATAGATTAATAGAATTTTGTCGTTAATTTGTATTCAATAATCTATCAAATTATACAACTTAACGACAAAATCTATTAATTTTGGAGTTAGCTCTTCCTCAGTTCCTTAATCCTTCTCCCCTGGCTATAAATACTGGCTGACCCTTCGCCTCGCTCTCTTTTTCCACTTAGGCCTTGGGCTGCCACCTCGCGTGGTGGTGAGGTAAATCTCTCTTTTCCACTTAGGCCTTGAGCCGCCACCTCGCGTGGAGGTGAGGTAAATCTCTCTTTTCAACTAACACCAATATGTGACCTCTCACAGATACAGCGTTTCCCAAATTCTGGGAACACGCTAAGAACAATACACGTACGTACGAACACTCACCACAACACACACACATAATTTCACCACACAAACACTATGTAACTGTCCATGTCTTTGTTTAACTTTTTATTAATATATATTTGTTTACATATATATATCGGTCTTGTTTGTTTTCTTTGGACTTAATTAAAGTCCAACATTCTCATGTAGCTGGACCGGCTAGCCGGAAATTTTAACCTTCTGATATCTCTTCACATCTTCACCCCACGGTCCACTACATAATGGTGACTTCCCGACGTGATTAAATTTTCAACTCCTGCTAACACACACAAGACGATATATATGTACAAGCAAATTCTTATACAGACCTTCCAAATGAGAGCCAGTCAAAACAACATAATATTGGAAACTTCTTTTCTATCCTACGCACGCCGTACACTATTAACGAAATAACTTTTAATTCACTACAACATGTCTACAAAACAATTTTTTCCTGCACGGCAAAAAAGAATTTTTCCTACAAACGTGGAAACTGCAATTACTACTATGAGACGAGCCTTACAATTCTTTCTCCCCACTGGTCTATATTTGCTTGACCTTTTCTTTCTCTCGGCGATGTTTGACCTAAATTTCACCCTGCTTACTAAACGGAAAACGCAACGCCATTTTTAACTAAATCCAACTCTCTTCTTCTGGACTGAAATAGATAAAGTGTGAACCACATCTCAAACAAAGGCGACTCACTGTCCTTTATCTCATCTTGCAACAACGCAACTCTAACAAACTAAGGATTTGCAAGTACGATATTCAATCGACAATAATAGCAAACTTTCTTAAACATGCATTCGACACTCGATTGAAAGCCTATATCAGCTCAACTTCGCCACAAGGCTGCTTCTATTAAATCTTGTACGCCAATTTTATCCACACATACCAAACAAACAACCTCATCTTTCAAACAAAACTACGACCAGGACAGTAAACAAGTTGATGGGACGACAAATTCAACTCAACGTGGAGCCTTGGAAAAAAGACTTTTGATAGCAAACGCTGAACACTACCGACGTTTCTTCCAGGACGTGCCCCGATTCTGACCCACTAGAGAAATACACAGCACCCTGACGACAACACAAGGACATTTCGTCGAATCACACATCTCAACCACACTTAGACACATTTTCTTTTCAGTTCACAAGGACAATATTCAAAACTTTTTACATATTAAAAGTTCGCTTCCTACAACCTTTTATCTGAGGGGATGTATTGTCGGAGTTAGCTCCTCCTCAGTTCCTTAATCCTTCAACAGGGGTCTCTCTCCTTTGGCTACAAATTGGTGACCCCGACGTGATCTGACTAGGCTGGGCATTACAGCAACACAATACAAACGAGGCATGTTTAACGTCTGGCGACTACTTTTAGCACCTTCCCACAATGTAAATTTAGATTCTTACCTCTTCTCTCTAATTGAATACAATCAATTATCTAGGAAGAGGGCCTTATCACAGCCGCCTTTGGCCGCTCCCTAAAGTGGAAGAGAACAGGGCATTACAACCTTGACCTTTCGATCGTGTTCCCTATGACCTTTTAGTTCGTTGTTATTACGAACCTAGTCGTTATACACCTCTAAGCATTTTTAGACCTTAGTTTTTGCGTAGCAAATCTCTACTCATTGTTTTAGAGAGATTTTTATAGCATTTTAGTGAGACCATTTCTGTTGTTAGTCTCCCTTAGCATAACACAGCGACTTCTCGCCGATTTCCCTTTCGGCACTGAACGGTCGATACGCAGGCTCCTGGCCTTCGTGGCCGGGACGCCGACCCCGGGATGCGTATTAAGTTACGCTCCCATTTTTTTTTGTCTGCCAACTGGACGCGAGTTGGATCTACACTTCTTTCTCTCTTTACTTCACTTCATTACCTCTGGCTCCTTGCCCATGTTCGACTCTCGGCATTTCGTCCCTGCTGGCTGCCCGCACGTCGTCCATAACCTCTCCCGTAAACTACGGTTGTAATTATTACGGGAGGTTTCGATATTGGACTCGACCAGCAGACACGCAACGCCAGCACCGGATATTCGATATGCCCAACAATATCGCAACGCCAGCTCCTCGTTCCTTCCCAACACGTCCAGTTGGAAACCAGACCAACCGACCAGGGGCGATCATCTGCAACGACCAGCACATCTGCAAACGACCAGCAGCGATCATCTCCGACGACCAACCAACCTTTCCCGTATACTACTGGTTGTAATTACTACGGGAGGTTTTTCGACACCGACCTCGACCAGCAATGCCGGCACTGCAACGTCCAACCGTCGACACGACCGGAACGTCTACACTTCGACTCCAACCGTCGACACGACCGGAGCGTCTGCACTTCATCGTTTAACCGTCGACACGACCGGAACGTCTGCACTTCAACGTCCAACCGTCGACACGACCGGAACGTCTGCACTTCAACGTCCAACCGTCGACATGACCAATCCAACCCTCGACTCGACCTGTCCGAGCACTCTTGCCAGACCAATATAATCCACTAGTTTCTTCTTTATATAATAAACCTAGCATTAATCATACATATCCTCGTTCTGTTGTCCTTGTCAGATTTCACGTCTTTAATATGAAAAATGTTAGCGGGCCCCTTGCGACACGGGGGCGCTCGAGCCGTGGTTTGATATCAAGGGAGTCCGCTACAATCTAGTTACTTCAGGATGTAAGTTATGTATTTGTATGTTAATTCGTGCAGATACTCTTTTTGTAAATACATTAAAAAAATCTAGTTCTAAAATTAGTATACACTTATATATTTGTTAATGTCACTTGATTAAATTTCAATGATAAAAGAAAATGTTCCACTTTTCTTAATTGGCCAGTTTTCCTATCTATAAGTAGACTCCTGTAAATTCTTTTCAAATTAATTTATTTCAGTTTTTCTTATCTGCTCAGCTGAATTTTTAATTGGTGTCTAGGGAAACAATTTTAATTGCAATCTGATCTCATTCTGATATCATATTGCTTCCAGATAAATATTGCAATAAATGAAACAAAAAAAGAAGAAGAAAGAAACTTATTCAAACAATGTATCTGTTCTCTGATATAATAAATTGTTTCTTAGTCTGAATTATTTTCAACAAATTTTATTCTTCTGCCAAATGATTATTTATTCAACACATATCTGTTAATCATTACTTGATAAGTTTCACCTGAAATTCCCCTTTTCAATTCAATGTTTTATTAGTAATCATTACATAAACAGACTCACATATGCATATGTAAAAATATTATTTGTGGACATTTAATAGTTTTTCAGATAGAATAATATAAATCACTCATATTAGTACATTTTTTATCTTAATATTTTCTGTTTAAAAAATATTAAGATAAAAATTTGATCTAGAAAAATATATATTTAACCATTTTTGGTCCCAAGTTTTATTTTTTATGTTAATTTATTATGTTGATGTTGTATATGCATATTTAATACAATATTCAAAAAGTTTTACACTATGAATTAAATTTGTACATTTTGTATATTTTGAAAAATATTTTTGTCATTGTAATAAATATTTGTTTCTTTGAAAATTTCACACCAGAGTGTGGGTATTGATTTTTCCTCGGTATTCAAAATACTCAGGATCAGAAATTTGACATTCTCCTTTTCTCTCAATAAATCCTTTTAATATGCAGGCGACTCGCATATTCTGGATTATCGTAATATCTTTCTCAAATAAATTAAGCTTACTTAGCCTTGTTACTAGTGATTCTTAGAAATCTGTCCACTCATTAATGAATTAAAGAATTCTCAGTTTCAAATACTTCTGTTTAAAAATTAGGGATACTGATTTCCTGAATGCTAAACTTCTCTTGGCAGCTCAAAGACAAGTTAAAGCTTTGTTATCTTAATCACAATAAGTTTTCCTTCACAGATTTCTGGACTGCGAGTCGCGCGGGTCAGCTCCCGAAACTCAACAAACACCCAGAAAGGATTTATTATTTATTATTAATATTTCTTGATAAACTATAAATTTTATAAATAAACGTTTTTAAGTTTCAAAATAAAGGGTTACATAAAACGTAAGGTGGATGTTGTATAATTTTAATATTGCATCATGTTACGGGATGTGGGTTTGACGTCACTGTACGAAATAGACGGATAAATGTATTTGCTGACAATGGCGCGTTTTAAGAGTTCTTATTCCAACAGTATTCTTGGTGACAATGTTGACAATTCCTTGCATCATATTTTTATTAATTTGCTCATTTTCGGCCAGTAGTAGCTTAATCTTAGCATTTTTATTGAAGCTGATATTCTTTTTGCTAAAAAGTTAAAGAATTTTAACACATTCAACGTTATTGATAAAAAAAAAATTATATTTTATATGAAAATTGAGCTGTACTAGAGTGGGGGGGCGTATCATATATTCGGTCGTGGACCACGAAATACTTGCATCGGTATAAGAAATTTAAACTGCTTCCGCGTGTATCGTCTGCTTTTCTGATAGAAAACAAACGCTATGTTGGGCTCTTGCTTAAACATTTGAATCTCAAAAATATTTTTGGTACATGGAAAAATAGCTGCGTTTGTTTTTCATTCGGAACCAATCAAAAGACTTCTCTCCAAATTCCGAGAAGTGAATCTGGAGCCTATCTGGTTGAAAAAATAGAGGGATAGGAATTCGAGGAGTCGACTAATAGCTCCTGCATGAGCCCAGGTCGCCGGAAAGAAAAATAACACAGAAGATATGACGACCACCAGACGAGAATTGAAAGAAACATCAAAGTTGCTCCCACAGCAAAGAAAATTATTCGGCTGGTGTGATGTTCCGTTCTTCGCTGTTAGCACTGATTTTGATTCGAAAATTGTACCTATTCTTTGATAACTATTCAGAGAAGTATTTTCTCTTTTCTTCATTTTATTTTATGTTGTTTACCTTTTATGGAGACCTTATGCAACATTGTAATTTTTATTGTAAAAGAGGCATTGATTACCATAACATACGTTATTGGCCATCATTTGACACACAAAGCACTTGTGTAATTCTTTCATTTTATGTGTTAATAATAAATTTATCGCCTGTTTTAAAATTCGGCTGTTGTGTGCCTTTATAAATTAAATGTTACCGCAAACATTTGTTTGAACTATTTTTTTCGTAGTTTTGTTTTTTTTAACAAATAAAAAATCTTTTATGGGGTCTGGGATACAGCCTGTACTGAACAGTGCTGGTCGGAGAGAATCTGTCCCGTTTCACTGTCGGACATTGTGTAATTTTTTGTGTAGGTGCATCAGTTACTTCGAAGGTTATCAGTTATGGTGGGTATGGTGACGATATTACTTCATATATCAATATGATCTTGTGTAAGGATTGAAAGAAAATGCATAGGGGATTAATATAAACAAAATACATTTTTATATAACAAATGGATAGAGTGATAAGTTAGAAGTTCAAGAGGCCAAATCTAAATGTCCTAAAGTGAGTCCGGGAGAATATATATATATATATATATATATATATATATATATATATATATATATATATATATATATATATATATGTCAATGCTAACAACACTGCGAGCACAGCACCTTTCAGAAATTTTCTTTTCTGAAAGAAAATAAAACCTGCTGCAACAGTATTTCCACTATTTCCCGAATTAATAACGAAAAATAAAGAAAAAAAATGCAAATCAGATTCAAAGAAAAAATATTTATTTCTAACCAGCTAAATAAGGGTTCTTGCAAAAATTCGTCCCTTTTTGTTGAGAATAAGATAACCTATTCTCTGAGTAACACAATGTAAAAAAGCATAGCAGAAAACAAACTTAAAAATTACAATGCACCCCACCCCAAAAAAATGAATAGCGCCCATCTGCTGTGTCAATGATAACAATAAAAAAGGGGGAAGAGCCTTAGCTCTACAGTACACTTTCAGTCCTTTCATGGTTGAAAAGATTTTATATTTTTTCTTTTCTCTCTTGAGTAGACAAAGTTCTCTTCCTGGTGACCAAACTCCATTCTTTCTTCACTTATTTCCCTCCCCCCGTCCGCCTGGAAATTACGCCTTTCTTTTACGGCCGCTAGAAGGTGGAAATTTACATAAACATGTGACAAAATACTTTTTGAAAACGCACGTGTTCGTTCCTTCGTCTTCTTCTCAAACGGCTTTGGCTCCAAACTCCACTTACGGACTTCTTTTCAACTTTCTTTTATGGAGCTTCTTCAAGAGGACTTCTCAAAACTTTCTCTGAAGAGGAAACTTGCCCTCAGCAACTTATTACCCATGCATCCTTACTTATAGTTAAAAAGTGCCTGCCTTTTCAGCAGGGAGAGAGAAAACGAACCTTTTCTTTCTAAGCTGTCTCGTTTCCAACTGCTGGTATGGTCCGGTCCCAGTTCTCCCTTTCAAAGGGGGGAAATTCACCTTTTGAACCGTCCAATCCCAGTCCATTAAAAAAATATCAGCATGTTCTTAGGGCCAGTAACACAGTGAGCGTCTTTTGTTCTCCCTTGACCTAAATCTTTTCAAACACCCGTTAAAATTTTCAAAATGATAGTATTACATTATTTATGTATGAAATATGTATATTTTCTAAGCATCGGTTATGAGTACAGAGTAAATTACAATCCAAATTACATCTACAGCACCACCTCCGACTCTGTAATGAGACCTTCGCACCCAGTTGCTTCCGCCGCCTCGAAGCGGGGTTGAGTTGGCCAAACTGGCGTCGAACTAATCCGGATTCAGACTGGGCTCCCTGGCGAACGGCGGCCATATTCGTCGCCTCGAAGACATTCTTTTTAACCTAGAGCTTGATAAGTAAGGAGACCAACTCTACACTAGCTAAGTCTACTTCCCTATTACCACGGGAATTAATCACCCAATCAACCTTTTCCTCACATACCGTTTGCGCTGCCACTCTAACTAGATTGAGTCAGTGACTATGTTCCTTCCCTCTGCCCCTACCAACGACACGCCTTTCCCCTTTTTCCTTCTCCGTACTAACACTTGTTTGTTTGTTTTTTTAAAAATGTGGAACGGGAATTTGGGGGAATATAAATATGTTCGTAACCTTTTGACCCGTTCCAAAAACTCCGTGTGACTTCCAGCAAGTGGTCGATTCCTCGACTGTCATATTCTTTGGTGCCTCCATTGATTTCGTCACATTTTCTTCAATTTATTTTGTCTTATCTTGTGTTTTAGGGGTTGATTCTACCCGGGAATTAATTTCTTCTTCCCTAAATCAAGAAAGGTATTTTCTCACAAACCGACATTTGTCGGCCAAATGGATTTTTAAAACTCCTATTCCAAGCGGGAAAAATGTTTCTCTTCTGTTGAAAATTTATAAACAAGTGGAGTAGGGCGGGGGAAGAGAAAACACCAAAAGATAATAAAAACTTAAGATTCAAAAAATAAATAAGTAAATTTCTTCTACAAATAGAAGTTTAAAAAAGAATGAACAATAACAAAACTGCGAAAAAAATTAACAATACAAAAAGAAAGTATACGATGAAAGAAAAACTGGTTAAATCAGGAAAACAAACAAGTTCGACTTAACAACAAGGAAGAAAAGAAAAAGATAGGTGAGCTAATTTAAAATTAAACTTTCATAAAACTATAAAGAATTAAACTAAAAAGGTTTAACTTAAAAATCAAGAGAAAAAAATCAAGAGAAAATTAGAATAAAACAATGTAAAATGAAGTTGTTGGGGATTAGTGAATGTATTTCGTTAAATCAGAAGGACATTTTTTTATTGGCGTGTTCTTTAACATTCATCCACAACAATAAACATAAATTTAGAACAGGTCATGCAGAACAAAGTTTAAAACAAAGGCAAGTAGAATGCATAACAATACAGTGATTTTATATACAATTTAAAAATATACAGATGAGTTAAGATTTGATGAATGGTTGAGTAGTGATGTATTAAAATGCGTAGTTTGTTGTTAAGTATGTTTGAAAGCTTTAGCGAGTGTTAATAAGATTTGTTCAAAGAATTAAATAGTTTGTTGTTTTATGTACAAAAGTGTCCGATGTTGCGGTTCAATTGTTAGTGTGTATATGTAAGTGTTATGTATAATTCTTTTTATGTCGTACGAAGTTGCGTACCTTTAGTTGTTACTTGAATGAAATGTTGTTAGTTATTATTACTTATTTTGTAGTGAATAATTATCACTTTTTAAGTATAATAAATGAAGTTTGTAAAGTTTTGTTCGATAGAAAGAGAAATATTATGCCAGTGGGTTGCTGAGTCAGAGTTTGATTTGCGCGGGAAGATCAAGTTCAGGATTACGTGGATTTGGTTGGCATCTCTCTGAATGTTGAAATCTGACAATATTTATTACTGAAAATACAGCAAATGTGGCACAAGGCCAAAAGAGGGGGTGGGGAAAAGGACGGTCATCATTTGTCTTAATTTTAAACCCAATCATAACAAACAATATTCCTACCACCAGTACAACACATTCATACTTACCTTTCTTACTACATCCACCAAAATACCCCATTGACTCAATGAAAATCCTAAATAGACCCCATATGTACAAATCCTTGTCTGCGGGGGTAAAAACAATAGGCTAAAAACACTCCAATGATATATGTACAGTATGGTAATAAACTATTTACAAGAAACTAAAACAAAAACATGTTAATAATAATAAAAAAAAACCCACAAACCTTAAATGGGCAGAAAAATCAGTTAACTAGACGAAATCGATGCGGGACTTTAAGAAAATAGAAAAAAACATTCATCCATCCCAAGCACTCACACACACGCGCACTGATTCAGACACAACAACAAATACGAAAAACACGCACGCGAAACGAAAGGCGCCCCGCATCCACCAGAGAACTGAAATCATTGACCACCTAACGAGTAAGGGGATGGGGAGTTAAACTAAAGAAAAAAAAGGGGACAGAAATAAAAGGGGCGAATGAGAAAACGCACCCTAGCTAAGTTTACTGGAAAAGAAAAACTAAACAATCAAAAACCTACTTCTAGCCTAAATCCAGGGATGGGTTAGCTAAGTTCAAACCAGGAAAACAATATCCTGATGCCTAACCGGCATCAAAATGCCACTCCAGGTCAGCCACTCGACACATACGCGCAATATTCACCCTTGAGGAATGGAGCGAGACAATGCGAAAGGCTTCGATCTTACCCCATTCACCTCCACCAGCGCACCTGGGGTCGCATACAAAAGTCGGATCCAGGAGCGAAAGTCGGCTACGAAACCGGCTGCTGAAAGGACAGCCTCCAGAAACCGATTGGACTGATCTAAATTGATCAGCGCGGCTTCACTGTCGACTTGTTCTAAGATCAAGCGTACCATATGCAGGTTATCCTGAATAGTCCTGCCCTTCACAGCACAAGTCTGTTCGGAGCCAATCAGACTAGACAGGATAAGCTGCAAACGGTTTGCTAAGATGTTCGCCAAAATCTTTAACTCTGTGTTTAAAATAGTCAAAGGGTGAAAGTTATTTAAGCCCTCCTCTTCGTTCTAGTTCTTACGCAGCAACTTGATCACATCCTTGGTGAAGCGTTGGAGTATAGACCCCTGCTTCATCCAGTTGTTGAAGATCAGTTCCAGCAAAGGAACAAAAACGGGCGACTGCCACAAGTAAACTTCGTAGGGAAGACCATCTAGTCCCGGAGATTTATCCTGGCCAACCTGTTTCAGCGTTTCCCAGATTTCCGACTCTGTGATGGGACCCTCGCACCCAGCCGCTTCAGCTGCCTCGAGGCAAGGAAAGTCGGCCAAATAGGCGTCGAACCGAGCAGGGCTCAGACCGGGCTCCCCGGTGAAAATATCCTGAACGTAATCCCGAAAGGCCTCACATATGCCCGCGTTTGTAGTCACGGTCCGATTATCCGGTAATGTGACGCACGCGATATGTCGCCAAGCAGCGCACCGATTTTCCTCTGCACTCAATTCAGCTGCCATATTCGTCGCCTCGGAGGACATTCTTTTTAACCTAGCCCTAACTACCAGAGCTTGATCCTTCTTGATAAGCAAGGAGGACAATTCTACTTCAGTTAAGATTACGGGATTTCACTGCCCGATCAACTTTTTCTTCTAAAACCGTTTGCGCCGCTAATCTATCTAGAGTCGACGACTAAAATCGGCAGCAAAAGTTCTAATTTTGAATTTTAAATTATCCCACCAGGCGTCCCCTAAAACCGCCCCGGTCAATTCCCTCTGTATCATTAGTAGCAGCTGGTCCCGGAAATTCGGCTCACCAAATAGTGAGCAGTTTAATTTCCAGTACCCAGCCAACCTAACCTTAGGCTTATCTAATTTTACACGGACCCGGACAAGCCTATGATCCGTATAAACTATATAATGGAAGCTTGGACACCCTAAGAGCCCTACATCGACTCTCCTAACTAAAACTCGGTCGAAGTAGCTCGCAAGCGTCCTAGGAGGCGAGTTGCCACTATTTGTCCAAGTCCATGCTACCTCCCGAGGGTGCTCATTCATTTTCGACAAGATCAAACTCGCCGATAAAGTCCCGAAATGGTTTCACGCCCCAGATGTTACTACCCGAATTTTGCCCTATACTATCAATATCTGGGTCAAGGACAGCATTCCAATCCACCGCTAAAACTAACCGACGAGATGTCGTCAAATACGGCCAGATCTGCCCAAACAAAGCTGGCCGCTCGGAATGGTTATTGGGCGCATAAACCCCAATGAGTCGTAAATCCTTATTATTTATGGTAACATCCATCACGAAGACAAGAGTACATGCAGCCTTCAAAGACCTGCTCACTGGCCAAGAGACACCCTTCGAATGACCATCAAAATATGCTGAATAAAGGGAGAACCCCTTAGACAGTATGTCCTCACGGTCATGAGAAGAAAACCGGGTCTTTTGCACACAACAAACATTCACCCCGAGGCGCTGAAAGTCACGAGCGAGCCTCGCCCTGCGAGACTCGGACCTCAGGCCCTGCACATTTATACTTGCTAACCAGAGAGCCATAGTGAAGACCGGTTAGTGTTGAAGTACCGGTTTGAACATGGCCGGGGTAAGGATACCGACAGCCTCTCCCATAGACCCATGGCCCATCTCAGTCTTGATGGTACCGTCTTGGGAGATTCGCCGATATCCCAGGGAAATGTCAGTTTTAGGGCTCTATACAGGGATGGGTGAACTAAAACGGGGACTTTTCCTGCACAAAATTGTTTTAAATTTTTTAACTGCTGGTTTTGGACGACTGCAATTGGTAGAGCCATCTTGTAAGACATGATAGCCTCGTCAAGCATTGCCCAAATCTGCTTTGCTCCAGCTCCTGTTTTGATTACTGTCAGAACCCTTTGGGCAAGCGGGTAGTTTTGGGGCACTTCAATATCCTGGTCGGCAAACTGCCTTATAGAGAGGAAGTACTTGAGGTCTTTTATCCGGTTTCCATAATCCCGGGCTTTCTCAGCCTGGGCAGGGGAAATGCGAGAAACATCCTCTCCCGTGTTGAAAATAAGCTTCTGTGCCTTTTTCTTTTTATCTTTTAGCTCCTGTGTGGGGCTTCTCTGCCGTTTAGAAGAGGGGGGAGGCATTTCTGTTTTTTTTAGCAGGGGAAGGACTGGGAGTATGCAGAGAAGTATGGGGGATCTTTGTTTAACAGGGGAAGGGCTGGGAGTATGAAGGGGAGTCTGGAAAGATCTATGTTTATAGGGGTTGGGATCACTGCTGGGAGGACGAGATTTGGACGGTGTTGTCAGAGGGGAAGTTTTCTTCTTGGGTGAAGGTGCGGACCGGGCAGAGGACGTGGAAAGAATAGGATTGGGGTGTTGAGTCTGTTTTTGTTTATCTAACTTCATTTTGAGGACCATTATTTTTTCTGATTTTTCGTACCAGGATCATATTTTCTTTGTTGGTCTTGGAAAGATTGCTGAGAGGCCGGGGCATCACCCTTAACGTTGCCAGAGGGAGTGGGACTGTGTGTGTCTTTCGTCCTTGGGGCTTCAGGGGACAGAGGACCCGCTGTCTGGCGCTTCCCTCTGGCCTTACCAGCTACCAGCCATTCCCCCTCCCCCTTCTCCGCAACTGCACTAGCAGCGGGGTAAGGCTCTTTGGCCAATGTGGCCTTAGATGCTTCGCCAACTGGAGGATTAACCGACAGGCGAGGCGGAATGTAAAGACGCGGTCAGAGGGGGATTTTGGTCTACTGGAGCTTGACTTCCAGAGGCCTTCTTCTCTGGGGAGTAAGAGGAGAAGTGACCAGCCTCTCCATACTTCCAACATACCGGTTTGCGGCCGGTCACAATGACCGGGAGCTTCAAGCGTCCAACATCCAGACCGTTTGGGATGGAGCGAAGGCTTTTTCGTCCAACATGATTTCAAAGATCCACCCCACCCCGTTCAGGCTATCGCAGGAAGCGCCCAGAATTTCGCCATACTGGGACAAAAACGCAGCCTTCCCCAATAACCTGAGGAGGGACCTCATATACGGCTACATTTGTCCTCCTTCGGCCTTCATACTCCGTGCGCAAGATAAAATCTTTTGTTATTAAATCACGGGTCGATGCCGCAACGCAGTATTCCGGCGTGGGTAACAATACGTCGCACATGAAAAATCCGGCTCCCTTAACTATTCTGAGGGGCATGATCCTCAAGGACTCCAGTGCTTTCAACACTGTATTTTTTGTCGAGTGACAAATTTTGCGCGTACGCTTGTCGACGACGAAAACTGACACTATTCTTTTGTCAATTTTTCTCAATTCTATGGGGTCTCCTAAGAGTCCACCTTCTACGACAAGGTGAGCGTAACTCTTAGCTCGCTCCAAGAACACCGCTAAATTGATAATACAGTTTGGAGAGAACTTACAACAAGCGGGCGATTCCCCGGCCTCTGAATTATCTTTAATCATGTCTTTGTTTGGGCTGCTATTAGCCTCAATATTTTTCTCATTATGGCCATTATTGGCTTCCATAATTTTTGGACTTTGGCCATTTTTGGCTTCCATAGTTTTTTTTTTACCCAAGTCTCCATTCACAGCTGTATCTGCTAAGACTGTGTACTCCGTCGGATCATCTTTATCAGGTGTTTTTTTCTTCACAGAAAATAAATGTTTCTTATCTGATTTTTTGAGATCAGCTATGATCGGCTTTTTCTTCCTGATAAGTAAGGGTGTTACTTTACTTTTCTTTTTTCCATTTTTTACAAAATTTATACAAAGGTGAGGGAAGGGGAGGAGTGGAAAGAAACAAAGACCGCCTATAGGCGGGGGAGAATGCTAAATAAAGTTCGCCTAGTAGCGAAAATTTAAAATGACAACGAAAATAAAGCAGTTAATCAAAAAACACAAAACTCGCCCGAAAGCGAGACAGCAAGCAAAAATAATTACAAAGAACAGATAAATACAAAATCCCATGACCAACGAAAAAAATAAAACAAGGTTCACCTAACGGCAAGAAAAAAAATTAACACGTACAAAAATTAAAGAACAAAGTTTGCATAACGGCGAAACAATAAATTTAAAAAAAGAAAACACGAAAAGAAAGAAAAACGAAAACGCTAGACAAGTAAACAACAAAGAAAATACGAAACTTACAAAACTAGACGGAGCTAGTTACAAAATCAAAATGGCTGACGCCAAAACAAATAAACAAAATAAAATAGACAATACAAAGGTTAGGACAAAATAAATGGACAAATAGACAGAACAAGGATTATTACAGAATAAATAGACAATACAAAAATGGAAACGAAAACAAAACACGAAAAACTTAAAGGATATTAAAAGGAAAGAAATACAGAATTAACGGTTAGTCAAAAAAATAAAGCGAAAAACAGACAGGGGTTACAAATAAAAGAAAAACGAAGATATAATTAAAAGAGAAATTAAGGAAAAAGAAAATTAAAAAGAAAAACTGGAATAAAAAAGAAAAAGGAGCAAAAATAAAGGGGGTAAAATTAAAAAATGTGGAGGAAAAAAAAGGAAAAGAAAAAATCAAAATTTTTCAAAACAGTCGTAAAAAACAAAAGACATTAATAAAGTCCAACTTAATAGAAATATAGTTCAAACACAATACGGGTAATTTCCAAAAAATCGGATGGCAAAACAGCAGTCAGAAAAGGTCAACAACTTTCGAGGCGAATTACTGACTCAGGACTGAAATGTTGAAATCTGGCTAATTAAGTAGTTTGGATTTCTTCTTTTTATAGATTTTTAGAAGGAAAAATAGGTTCAAAAAGGTTTGAGCGCCAAAGTGATTTTTCACGTGCATTCTCAGTTTTTTAGGCTGTTAACCAATGAGAATTTGAGTTTGTCGAAATTAGTGTTTTGATTGGATAACAGGTGTGTGGGGGTATAAGAATGGATTGTTTTGCAAGTAGGGGTGAAAGATAACGTGGATGATTCCACATTTAACCTCCGATTAATAGTCATTACGTATGAATATTAATATGTAATATATGTCCTGAACTTGGTAGGCCAATGGACATGCCTACCCGATTTGGTACAGGTAGTCTTTGTCGTCGCAGCGGCATCTGTTGGACGTGCTTGTACATTTGGTGATTCCGTTTGTGTTGCATCTTGCGTAGTTGAAGTTTTGTCACTATTTTGCATATACGCTGGTCTCAGTCGATCAATGCTTACTATGTTGTGCTTTCCGGTGATGTCGATTACGAAGTATTTTGGTGATCGGGAAATAACTAGGTGTGGTCCAGTGTAGTTTGGCGTTAAAGGTTTGCGACGGAGGAATGCGTAGTCTGCTGAATGTAAGTCTGATGGTATGTAGTATGGTTTATTGTACGCCCGCGTTGGTGTATAAATTATCTCAGTCATCTTTTGCTTCAAATCATTAACGAAGTGACTGGAAGGGGCATTTTCTGTGCTGTTGCTGAAAATTTGTCCAGGTAGAGTCGGAGGTTTACCAAAGACTAACTCTGCACTGGTACACTTTAAGTCCAATTTCACCGTGTTGCGCAGCGCAAGCATGACAAACGGTAGCTTGTCCACCCAGGTCCGACTGTTGGGTGCTATAAGAGCATACGTAAGCTGCCTGTGAAACCTCTCCACCAGGCTGTCGCAGTTAGCTCCTCCTCATTTCCTTAACCCTTCAACAGGGGTCTCTCTCTCCCACGAGTATAAATACTGGCTGACCTTTCGCCTCTTCCTCTTTTTACGGCTTACGCACACGTGTGGCCAGCTATCTCGACTCAGGCCCTCGGGCCGCAACCTCGCGCGTGAGGCGAGGTAAAAAAAACTTTCTCTTCCTTTTTACTTATTCCACTATGTGACCTCTCACATAAACTGCGTTTCCCATATTCTGGGAACACGCTAAAAACAATATACGCGTTCGTACGGACACTCAACACACACACACACAATAACTTCTCCATACAAATACTCTGCAACTTTCCATGTCTTCAATGTATTTGTAATTCATGTATTAATCTATTTGTTATTAATATATATTTGTTTGCATACATGTATATCGGTCTTGTTTGTTTCTTTATCTCCTTTGGACTCCATTATAGTCCAACATTCCTATGTAGCGGGACCGGCCAGCGGGAAGTCTTAACCCAGAGATATCCTCACTTTCACACACGCACGGTCCACTACAAGGCCATTGCTACAGGGGTGATAAGCTGTGGTGGAGATGTGCTTGATTCCCAGTAGACTTGTAAATTCACTGAAGAGGATAGACTGAAACTGTGGGCCCCTATCGGTAGTAATGACCGATCGGCATCCGAATATTGAAATCCAGTGAGTGAAGATTGTATTTGCTACCGTTTCTGCTGTTATCGACGACAATGGTACTGCTACTGCCCTCGTGTGAAACAGACAATTATGGTAAGTATATATTCGTTTCCGTTCACACGATCCAGGGGACCGACTAAGTCCGCATGTATGTGTGTAAAGCGACCATCAGGGTTCGGAAAGGTTGACGAAGGTGCTTTAGTATGACGTCCAATTTTGGTTGCCTGGCAACGTTGACACGTGCGGGACCACTGTTTGATGTCAGTTGGCATACCGGGCCAGACGAATCTGTCCGATATGGTCCGCAACGTTGCCGTAGCACCAGGGTGAGTGAATGGAAATGTTCAAATATTGGTCGTCGCATAGACGGAGGAAGATAAGGACGTGGACTGCCCGTACTGATATCACAATATACTAATTTGTTAGTAAACGGTAGCGGTCTCTTTTCAATCTGTAAAGAGGTATCGGATTGAATAGAAGTAAATGTCTCGCCACTAAGCTGCTCTTCTGCAAGTGTATCAAAGTTGAGTGCAGCAGGCTGTACTGTAGTGAGTGTTGCACGAGACAATGTGTCTGCGACAGTGTTATTTGTCCTTTTTACGAATGTCAGAAGTGAATTGACTTATATAGTCCATATAACGGACGTCTCGAGGGCTGTGTTTGTCTGATTTGGAGTGTAGGGCATATGTTAACGGCTTATGGTCGGTGAATATTGTGAATTCACAACCTTCCAAAATGTGACGATAGTGCCGGATTGCTAAATATACTGCCAGTAACTCCCGCGGGAAGGTACTATACTTCTTCTGCGCGGAGTTGAGCTTGAGAGAGAAAACCGATAACGGTCTCTCTGTTTCACGTATTACTTGGTGTAAGACAGCGCCTACGGTGTTAGAAGAAGATGCATCGGTAGTTAAAGTCAGCTTGGCATTGTCTGATGAAGTGATATAAGACAACTTTGTACATTTCTGCAGCGCGTCTTTCGCAGAACTTAAAAGAGTTCATTTCTTCAGGTGATAAAGATATTTTTGAATTTTTTTTCTTGTGTCTAGACTATATATTAGTTAAAGGTAACAGGATCGAAGCACAATTAGGAATGAATTGGCGATAGTAATTGACCATCCCGAAAAACCTTCGGAGTTGTCGTAAAGTGGAGGGAGGTGGGAAATTTGTTATTGTGTTTACTTTCTGGTCTAAGTGAGTTAAGCCATGTTCGTCAATGCTATGACCGAGAAAGGTTAAGCTTGGGACGGCAAATATGCACTTATCAATATTTAACTTCAGACCGTAGTGTTGCAGACGTTGAAAGACGGTTTGTAAGTGTTCATAGTGTTCCTTATGCGACTTGCTGGCTATCAAAACATCATCGATGTAAGCGTAAGTGTAAGGTAGTCCACGGAGGACTTCATCGATGAGTCTCTGGAACGACTGGGCTGCATTACGCAAGCCAAAAGGCATTCTAGTAAACTCGAACAGTCCGAAAGGGGTTGTTACTGCAGTTTTTGTGATATCAGATTCTTCTATAGGGATCTGGTAAAAGGCCTTTCGCAGGTCCAATTTAGTGAAGACTTTGGCTCATTCCAAGGATAAAGCAAAATCTTTTATGTGTGGGATTCGATACTTATCCGGAATTGTTTGTGCATTGATAGTCTTTAATCACCACACGGACGCCAGTTGAGAGAATCAGCCTTAGGTACCATATGAAGTGGTGTAGCATAGGGACTGGACGATGGACGGATTATTCCTAATTTAAACATGTTATTAAATTCGTCCCTAGCTATCCGTAATTTGCTGGGGTGGAGACGACGAGGCTGTGAATAAACTGGAGGTCCTGTTGTCTTTATCGAGTGTGTGGCATTATGTTTGATTGGCTCCGCGTAAGTGAATTGTGACAGTAAAGGTTGGTGTTTGCGTAGCAATTCTCCGTAGCCATTGGCTTTTGGTACTACGGCGGTTAAACCTAGTGTCTGTAAAATAACAACACTTACCGGCGTAAGGGTCCCAGCTAGCGTCCAGCTGGCAGACAAAAATAAAGCAGGTTGTAACTCAGAAATACCTCCACTCATGTACCAGCAGCCAATCACAGCCCAAGCAATAGACTATCCCACTTGAGTACAATGAGATACTCCATGGCACCATAAATAGCTCTCTTTCTCAAGGTGGATTATTCTTTTCTCAGCTTGTTCCACAACCGAGTGCTTATTTTTGACAACGTGATTGTTCTACATGGCGCTACGAACAGGATATATGGCACCTGAAGATTGGGAAGCAGGCGTATCCACCGACTCGGCCAAAACTCATGCAACAAGGTTTGCGGACGAGAAGCTGACAATTGAGAGCCTTCAAATGCTGGATCGATCTATGCTGAAGGAGCTAGGAGTCATATTAATGGGAGAAGCACTGTGCATCATTAAGTAGGCTAAAGAAGCCACCGCCCAGACGACCCGCATTCAGGCACTAGCAGCCAAGCCTCTCCATCTCAATCTCCAGATGACACCACAGCAATTCAGGAAGTTCCGAATTGACTGGGATGTCTTTACCAAGATGACAAATATGCCAATCTTACAAGCTAATATTCACCTATATAATTGTGCTGATGAGACTGTGCAAAACGCCATGATCAACACATACCCTGACTTCTTCACCACTGATCCAGATAAGCTACTTGACATGGTAGAAGCGTTGGTCACCCAGAGGTCAACTCCTATTGTCTATCGCCTTGATTTTGCCTCCATATCTCAGGATGAAGATGAACCAATACAAAGTTACCTTATCCGCCTCAGACCCGTAGCCGTTGACTGTAACTTTACATGCCCCTCGTGTGAGCATGACCTGTCTGATATATACATCAAGGACCAGATCATCCGTGGAATAGCAAATGACACACTCCAGGCTGACCTACTGGCCAAAGCTTGAGCTGAAGCATTTGAATCAGCACTGTGAGACCAAACCTCAATGGCCGGCGCTTCAGATACAGCCGCTGCTCGACTATCAACATACCGCAGCCCAAAATCGCGAGATGAGTCTATCCCGGCGGAACGCTCGTATCATAGAGCGACACAACAGAACAGCGTACACCTTAAACCCCCTTCAAAAAGGACAAATAGTGGCAATACAGAGACCGACAACCTGCCAATGGGACACAACAGGTCAGGTCATTGAAACCCTCCCCAACCACCAATACCGTATCAGAGTTGACGGATCAGGTAGAATTACCTTGCGAAATCACCGATTCCTCAGGAAACTGGATACACCTACAATTCCAGTTCCCATACCTAGTGCCTTACCCGAGACCCCTACACCAGTGCCACAAACATTGGACACTGGAATAACATCAAACACCGCTCAGCCGTCTACAATAACACGGACCCCCCCCAGGCATTGTCCAGACTACTTCCGCACAACCAGCCAGGTTTAAAGGAACTCATCCCTCCCTAAAGGCCACTACTCACACGCGATTGGAGGGGGAGGAGATGTAGAATAACAACACTTACCGGCGTAAGGGTCCCAGCTAGCGTCCAGCTGGCAGACAAAAATAAAGCAGGTTGTAACTCAATACAAACCCTGCAAACTGACTGATGAATCAAACTGGTATTTATACAGAAATACCTCCACTCATGTACCAGCAGCCAATCACAGCCCAAACAATGGACTATCCCACTTGAGCACAATGAGATACTCCATGGCACACTAAATAGCTCTCTTTCTCAAGGTGGATTATTCTTTTCTCAGCTTGTTCCACAACTGAGTGCTTATTTTTGACAACGTGATTGTTCTACAGTGTCGAATGTTTTGAAATAAAACCAGTGTTTTAGATTAGTACTTGTGTCTGTCAGCGTGCGTGAAGCTAGTTCAACGGACAAATTATAGTGTGTTAGGAAGTCCGCACCGATGATTGGCATTTCGACATCAGCTACTGTGAAGGTCCATGTGAATTCTCTTCTTAGCCCGATATTTAATGTTCACTGTAAGTAGTAATAGGTGTGCCATTTGCTGCTTACAATTTCAATGACGCTTGCTTGGTTAGTGTTGACTTATCGCAGTATTTGAGCAGTATTCTGTGCGCCGGTATCGACTAAAATATCCAGATGACTGAAAATTCAGATGACTAAAAAATCCAGATGACTGTTCTTATCACGAATGTAAAAACGACAGTTTGCGTTATTAAATCTGGCATCCAACGCCTTTACTGGGGTTCATGTCGGGCAATAGTGTTGCCACGACTTCTTCACGGCGTGTTTTGTACTTCGTCGAGCCGTAGAGAAATCTTTTGTAATTCAGATGACAAAAATTGTAGTTTCCGATTAAGATCCGATGTGAGCTCATCTGATGTAGTTGTAGAAGAAATCTGTCGAATTGGAGCGGTGTCAGCTACTTTATCGGCGATTATAGCCAATTTTTGACTATCAACCTCATCCGTTAAGGCGGCTAGAATTCGAACTATTTCCGGCTGAAGCTTGTCTAGCCACATTTGTTTGAGAACAGTATCAGATATGCTGTTGTTACCGAGCAATGACTGCATTCGACGTAATAACTGGGACGGCTTGCTGTCGCCTATTGTTAAGTTCGTTAGTAGATCTCTAATTTTGCGTTCTTCGGAAAATCCGGTTCGATGTAATTTAGCTTGTTTTAAAGTTTCATAGGGTTTATCTGTTGGCAGGTTGGTTAGTATATCAGCTACCTCTGCAGCGACTTCTGCGAGTAACTTCTCAACTACCAAGGCAAATTTTGATTGTTGAGATGTGATATGCCGCGCTTGGAATATTGCGTCTAGTTGTAGGAACCATGTCTGGACGTTGGGGTTAAATGCTGGCATTTCCAGTCTAACTGCTGCTTCTGTCGAAGGAATAGGGTCAGCCATGTTGAACAGGTAGTAACTTGAAGGGAAAACAGTAGTTCTTCGCGACTTTTATGCGAGAAAGGGAAAAAGAAAAAAATTGGTTGTGATGTGATTGAAATATTTTCTTTTTGAACGTCTCCGTCACCAATCTTTTTTTTTTTTTTTGAACGTGGTCATCAATTTACTTTTCGTGCGTAAGGGTTATCATTTTTTTGTTTTTCGTGCGTCGGGGTCATCATTTTTTTGTTTTTCGTGCGTCGGGGTCATCATTTCTGTTGGGATTAGTGAATGTATTTGGTTATGAAATTTTTTTGTTGGCGTGTTCGTTAACGTGCACCCTCAACAATAAACATAAATTTAGAACAGGCCATACAGAACAAAGTTAAAAACAAGGCAAGTAGAATGCATAACAATACAGTGATTTTATATACAATTTAAAAATATACAGATGAGTTAAGATTTGATGAATGGTTGAGTATTGATGTATTAAAATGTGTAGTTTGTTGTTAAGTATGTTTGAAAGCTTTAGCGAGTGTTAATAAGATTTGTTCAAAGAATTAAACAGTTTGTTGTTTTATGTACAAAAGTGTCCGATGTTGCGGTTCAATTGTTAGTGTGTATATGTAAGTGTTATGTATAATTCTTTTTATGTCGTACGAAGTTGCGTACCTTTAGTTGTTAATTGAATGAAATGTTGTTAGTTATTATTACTTATTTTGTAGCGAATAATTATCACTTTTTAAGTATAATAAATGAAGTTTGTAAAGTTTTGTTCGATAGAGAGAGAGAAAGATTATGCTAAAGGGTTGCTGAGTCAGAGTTTGATTTGCGCGGGAAGATCAAGTTTAGGATTGCGTGGATTTGGTTGGCATCTCTCTGAATGTTGAAATCTGACTAATTAAGTAGTTTGAATTTCTTCTTTTTAGAAGGAAAAACAGACACAAAAAGGTTTGAGCGCCAAAGTGATTTTTCACGTGCATTCTCGTTTTTGTAGGCTGTTAACCAATGAGAAGTTGAGTTTGTCGAAATTAGTGTTTTGATTGGATAACAGGTGTGCGTGGGTGTAAGAATGGATTGTTCTGCAAGTAGGGGTGAAAGATAACGTGGATGATTCCACAAAGTTCGTCCAAAGGCGAAAAAGAAAATAAAGTTTGCCCAAGGACGAATAAAACTGTTTAAACTAAAGACGGTAAATTTTAGGAAATAAAAAGTAAAACAAAACAGTAGTCTGAGGAAAACTAGAAGTTATACTAGAGAAATAAAATAAATGTCGGTCTAAAACCGAGTGAAAAAACTGAAAGGAAAAGAGACTGACAAGAAAAAATTTTTAAAATTCGATAAGTCGAACAAATTAACAGAAAGGATTTCAGTTTAAACTTGTCGTTAAGTTCGCTCAAAATAGAGAGATTGTAATGAAAAGAGACCTTTTTAACAAGTCGAATATTAAGGTTTTATTCAACATAAGAAATAGAATACCTAGTTACCAGTCACATAGTTAGAAGATATGGACGAACGGACGCCATAGAGGAAGAAAGAGGCGTCTCACCGTTATTTATAAATACAAGATCACGTGACGTGAACCAACGCGAAATCACACAACATCTCGTATGCAGATAAGTAGAAGGCATTAAATGAATGAATACAAAAGAATTATTAGTATATCACAACAGTCTCCGTTACATTTTATTGATACTTCGAGTTACGGATGATCTTTCGTCCTCGTCTTGATGATTCAGGAAGAAATCCCAGAGCATCTTTCTCTAAGTGCGACCGCTGCTGCTGTTCTAAATCCCGAGACTTCGTTTCGCCAACTGAAGTGGAGCTTTCACCATTTGTCGTGGTTTCTTGTTGGTCAGTAGACATTTCCGGTTCATTGTTATTTGATGACTCACAGTGATCGGTGAAGTCAGGGGAATCCGAATCTGCAAACGATGGGTCAGCAACAGGAGTGGGAGCAAGGTCTTTTGTTGAGACTGTTGACTGACGGCCGTCAGGGAAATGAATTCTCGCAAAATTGGGAGTTGCTGATATTATTTCCACTGGTTCCACTAGTGGGTCAGACTTGTGTTGACGGACAAACTTTCTTAGCAACGCCGGACCTCCTTGCAACCTTTCAGGTAGGGTGTATCCGACCTTCTCGAAAAATTGAAAAATCTTTCATGTGGTGTTGTATTAGTTGTTGTGCAAATGAGAGATCGAATTGAATGCAGAGCAATGTCGAGTACAGCTTGCCAATGACGTTCATCCAGTTGCCTCGTTTTGAGTGCAAGTTTGATCGTTTTCCATATTGTTCCGTTTGCCCTCTCGCATTGTCCGTTGCCGATTGGATGGTACGGTGTTGAATGGGTAATTACAACGCCATGTTGCCAGAGAAACTCTTTCAGTTCAGATGATACGAACTGGCTCCCTCGGTCACTATGGATTGAATCTGGGCAGCCAAAGAAGGTAAAGAGATTTTGGAGACATTTTATTACAGTTCCTGTTGAGATGTCTTGGCATGGATAGACGAAAGGATAGCGCGAGTATCCATCTATGATCACGAGTAGATATTTAAAACTATCTGTTGATGGTTTGGGGCCCATGAAATCGGTAGTTCTTTGAGTGGTGTAAGTCTGTCTGGGTCAGGACTGATTGTTCCATTCTCCAACAGGTGCCCTAGAAACTTAAGTTTGATAATGCCATACTCACATTTGTCAGGGTTCAGCTGCAAATTGAGACGATCAGCAACTTCTTTGAATGCCTTCATATTTTCATTCAATTCTTTATTTGTCTTTGCCCCGATGACAATGTCATCAATATAGGCGAAGGTGCCTTTGAGTTCGTGTTCTCGGATTATATTATGCATGATACGTTGGAATACAGCTACAGAGTTTGTTAATCCAAAGGGTAACCGTGAAAATTCGTACAGGCCTCCGTCAGCTTCGAAGGCTGTATAAATTCTTTCCTCCTCACGGATAGGGCATTGGTAATATGCAGACTTCAAATCTAACTTGTTGAAAATCTTATATTGAGATAGATGGCGTATAATGCTTGACATTTTTGGAAGAGGGAATGCATCGAGAAATGTATAGCGATTGATAGTGGCAGAATAGTCAATGACCATACGACGCTTATGCCTTTCATTATGAGTCACCAAGACTTGGGCTCGCCATGGGGAATTAGAGTTAATTATTATCCCTTCTTTTAAGAGCTTCTGTACTTCGTTCCGAATAAATTCGCGATCAGATACAGAGTAATTCCTGCTCCTTGTTGCAATTGGCTTACAGTCATCTGATAAATTAGCAAAAAGTGCAGGTGGCTCTATTTTCATCTGAGCGGTGTTACAGATTTGCAAAGGAGGTATATCTCCGTTAAAAAGGAATTCCACACGATTGTGTAGTTGCATAAATTCTTGTCCAAGTAAGACAGGATTACATAAGTTGGGCAGAACAGACAGATGCATATCAGGGTATGTTTGTCCATTAATTGCAATACATGCAATACAGTGACCTTGGGTTTTGATCGTGAGATTACAGGAAGCCATACTTACTGTATCACTGGAACGTAGTATAGGGAGGCCAAGTGATTTCACGACGTTCAACTTTATGAAATTATGAGTGCTTCCGCTGTCGACCATGGCTTTCAGACGAGTGTTGTTTATTGTTGCATCTACTATGGAGCATTGTGTGCAGGGTGTGCATTGGGATGAAGCTGTGAGAGCAATAAAAAAAGTGCTGGTTTTTATATTAGGTGATGTCTCTCTTCTTTTAGACCGGCAGACTTTGGAGAAGTTGATTAGTTCTGGTAGAAGTAGCACATTCTTCAGTTAATTCAGTTGTAGAATTGTTACTGGATTCTTCTGAATAAATTGATGCTTTTGCTACAACTGGCGAAGTGACATAGGCTGCTGCATTGTGTTGGGCCATTTCGAGACTTCTCGCGGTTGCTACCGCATTATCCAAATTAATTTCACAACTTTCTAGTAGTCTCTGCCGTATCACTGGGGAAGTGGGGTCTGTGATAAAAGCATCCCTTATTGCTTGTTCGGCATGCTGAGAAGCAGTGGCGTCTTCAAATTTGCAATCCTTAGAAAGATTTTTTAAAGTTAGGAGGAATTGATTCACCTGTCTGTTGTTTTCTAGTGGCGAGCAAATACAGAATTAGTTGGTTTGACATAAGTAGATTGAAGAATACAAATAGGGGTTCTCGAATGTCGTGAAGTTTGATGGGACCGATAAGAATGTCGCCCCCGCAAGTTCATCGAAGAAAGGGTGAGAAACAGCTAAGACAATGAGAGGACAAAGGCGGAGGTTTATGAAACAATAAACATCGAATTTATTTATCCCAAGTGTACAAGAGTGTACTCTGGAGAAGTGTGTTGTATCGGTGTCGGGTCCGGTAAGACTGGTTTCCTTCAGGGAAGTTGGTTCGGTTGTATCGGCGACACGAGTGTAGTTGGTCGCGGCTGTAACTGGTCGACTGCCGGATGGGAGAGTTGGTCGTCGGCGGTAGCTGGTCGACTGCTGGATGGGAGAATTGGCAGTAGCTGGTTGGTAGAAGACGTACGAAGGTTCGGCAGGATCGGTTAGGACGAGTCCCTAAACAGGGCCGAGTCAGAGCAGCGATACGACTTCCCGGGCGGATCAACCTTCGCCAATGCATTGAATATCGCTTTCATCCAATCGTCCAAATATGATTGTTACCCCTTATTCCGCTTTTACCTCATTTTCTTATGTTTGTGTGTTAGTATTGTCGATTGGTTTTTCTGTGTGTAAATTACATTTATTTCAGTCGATTTCTTACAGTTCTCCCACAAACATTGACACCTGTTTCGACCCATTTGTTTTTCAATGATTTTATTTTTTTGTAAATTTTCTACTTTCAAGGGGCATATTGCTTTGAGTTTTCTATCCTGGTGCTTTTGTAACACTATGTGACACTGGCAGACGTAAAGAAATGAGTCAAATTAAAAACATAGCTCAGGACGATACGAGAAGGGTAAAAAGAATAGAACGATGGACAGTGATTTCTTTTTAGTTCCAAAGTCTGTTTCTTTTTAGGGCAGGGATACTTCGAAGAAAAGTGAATCTGTTACACGATATTACCACAAGCCATATGGCGATATTTAGATGACAGCTGATTAATGAGGCAGCTTAAAAAGCGCCGGTTACGAAAACACAATATAAGCAGAATAGATACATTTTGGGTTGTAACTAAATCAAGGGAATAGAGTTTCTTTGTATAAAGACCCAGGGTGCTTAGAATACAATGACACTGGCTCGTTTGGGGTTGTGTTGGGGATTTTACTGACCGGAGGAAACAGCTGGTAAATTTCTGATTTTTGAGCAAAGCCAGACTGAGAAATCTTTTAATTAATGACCGCGGTTGAGAGCCAGATTGGTCGAAGGACACCCAAGGTAATAGGTGCAGATGAAATACCAAGGAAGACGGAGGAATTGCCTACTCCCATTGGGAAGTGTTAGTGCAAGGCACAAATAAGAGAAGGAAGGAGTTGGGTGGATCGATATTCTGTGACCGCTACACATTTGGAAGTATAATTAATTATCCAGTGCCAGACAACAAGGAAGCCCTTGTAGGAGATATAGAAACCATCGAGTCTCCATATCCATGTCAACCCCCATGCCATTTTCAGATGGAAGTCATTATAAGCAGAATACTGAGACAACCAAAACCAGAGGTTCCAGACGAGAGACGACCACTCTGCCGAATCTCACGTGACTTACTGCCAGAGAAAACCTCCGACTCGAGCCGTGATCTAATGCTTTTAGTAATGTTCGTTACACTGTTCATGTTAATTCTTTGGACAATGTTCTTCGTACCAAATGTGTTTGACGAAAGTTTTAGTATGGATAAGTGAGTTGGGCGAAGTGTTTGACTGGTGTTTCATGTCTGGTCTTGGAGGAATGATCTGTTCCAACCGATGTTTGTGCCGCAACAATATTTATTGCTGAAAATACAACAAATGTGGCACAAGGCCAAAAGAGGGGGTGGGGGAAAGGACGGTCATCATTTGTTTTAATTTTAAACTTAGCTAGCCAAAACCACTGACCCAATCAAACCAAACAATATTCCTACCACCAAAACAACACATTCATGCTTACCGTTCTTACTACATCCACCAAAATACCCCAATGTCTCAATGAAAATCCTAAATAGCCCCCATATGTACAAATAATGTCTGTTGGGGGAGGGGAATAAAAATAACAAGTTAAAAGAACCGCAATGGTTATATACAATGTGACTTGAAATTATTTACAAGAAAATAAACAAAATTATGTTAGGATTTGTGTTTTTTTTTTTCCACCACAAATCCTAAATGTGACAGTAAAATCAGTTAACTGGGCGAAATCGATACGGGACTTCAAAAATGTAGAAAACATTCATCCATCCCAAGCACTCACACACACACGCACGGATTCAGACACCACAATAAATACGAAAAAACACACCCGCGAAACGAAAGGCGCCCCGCATCCACCAGAGAACTGAAATCACTGATCACCTAACGAGGGAGAGGATGGGGAGTTAAACTAAAGGAAAACAAAAGGGGACAGAAAAAAATGAGCCTAGCTAAGTTTACAGAAATAGAAAAGGAAAAACTAAAGAATCAAAACCAAAAACCTATTCTAGCCTAAATCCAGGGATGGGTTGCCCCAAGTTCAACCCAGGAAAACAATATCCTGATGCCTAACCGGCAACAAAATGCCACTCCAGGTCAGCCCCTTTTACTCGGCACAAACGCGCAAGATTCACCCACCTTTTGCCAAATTCTGATGAGGTGAGCCGCCGCCTTTCCGTCCTAATCTTGACTTTAAGCTGATGCTTAAAGAACAAGATCAGTTGGGAAGAAGTGAAATTCTCGCCCTCATAGAATTCCTTCTGACGCGCCGTCCAAATCACGACTCTCATAACCTCTAGTAAGCAACAGAACACATAATGTTCAGCCTTCGTCATCTGTGGTACCACATTACTACAAAAAGAACTGGCCTCAAGGACAAAGAACTTTCCCTGCAGAAACAAACTTGCACAACGGCACTACCGCCTTGCAACGAAAGATGGTGTGACCAATGGTCTCGACATCTCCAGTAAAGCGACGGCAGTTTGGATATTTCTCCAAGCCTGCTGAACAAAGTCTCTTGGCGACCGAGAGGGCCCCACGAATCACCAGCCAGGTGAGTGATGCCTCATCATTATTGAGGCATTTCAACCCAGGCGCCCAAGGCCATATCGAGTGAGCCTCCTGCTTCGTAAGACCGAGCTCATCAATCAGATCATCCTGAACGCCCCCCCCCCGACTAACACTTGATACAATGCCCTACGAGACAACGCCTGGACGTTGTAGAGGCCATCCGACGCCCGTGGGAGGCGTTTCAGAGTATGACGACATTCGCGGTAAAAGGAGCATTCGGCTCGGGTTGTACGACCGGCCTCCTCCCGGCACGAGTGCACACTTCTCAGAGATGGGAAATGTTTACGGACGTCTTCCTTCCAGAAGGCGCCATCCTCATCCGATCCGCGACACCTTCGGTCTAGAAAGTTGATGCGAAGCATATATTGACGAATCTCAATGCTAGGCATACCCAGACCGCCCTCAGAGGGATGAAGGCAACAGATCTAGCGAGATACCATAGCGGCTTTGTCTCTCCACAAGAAAGAGAACAAGAGCCTTACTAATAATATTAGTCTGGTAGACGGGAGTGGAAGTACAGAGAGTCGGTAAAGGAGAATCGGGTAGATGTGTGAAACACATACTTCCGCCCTCCCCTTCAAGGAAACGCTCCTCCGAGACCAGAGATTAACCGCGATCTCGGCCTTCCCTTGTACCTCCGACCAATTCATTTCCAACTGGAGATCAGGACCGAACCAGACGCCGAGTATCTTGATCGGCCCATCCATCCAGAGGAAAGGTCCGGGAAGAGAAATTCCCTTCCACGCACCCAACCGCAAGCCAACAGACTTATCGCGGTTGATCTTGGCCCCTGTCACCATCTCATACCCATTTATCTCTTTGCTGACTTCGTCAATCTCGGCTCTGCTCGACACAAGAACCGAAACGTCGTCAGCATAGGCAGAATATCTGGCTGAGGTGGTAGCCTCAAAGAAATTCCGCGCAACACCGGATTCGCCTTTAACTTGCGAAGGAAAGGTTCCAACGCAAGAACGTAAAGCAAAGGCGAAAGCGGATAACCTTGACGAATGGAGCGAGACAATGCGAAAGGCTTCGATCTTACCCCATTCACCTCCACCAGCGCACCGGAGGTCGCATACAAAAGTCGGATCCAGGAGCGAAAGTCGGCTACGAAACCGGCCGCCGAAAGGACAGCCTCCAGAAACCGATCGTCAACCCTATCGAAGGCCTTGGACTGATCTAAATTGATCAGCGCGGCTTCACTGTCGACTTGCTCTAAGATCAAGCGTACCATATGCAGGTTATCCTGAATAGTCCTGCCCTTCACAGCACAAGTCTGTTCGGAGCCAATCATACTAGACAGGACAAGCTGCAAACGGTTGGCTAAGATCTTCGCCAAAATCTTTAACTCTGTCTTCTACATAGTCAAAGGGCGAAAGTTATTTAACCCATCCCCACCGTTCTTGTCCTTACGCAGAAACTTGATCACACCCCTGGTGAAGCGTTGGAGTATAGACCCCTGCTTCATCCAGTTGTTGAAGATCAGTTCCAGCAAAGGAACAAAAACGGGCGACTGCCACAAGTAAACTTCGTAGGGAAGACCATCTAGTCCCGGGGATTTATCCTGGCCAACCTGTTTCAGCGTTTCCCAGATTTCCGACTGTGATGGGGCCCTCGAACCCAGCCACTTCAGCTGCCTCGAGGCAGGGAAAGTCGGCCAAATAGGCGTCGAACCGAGCAGGGCTCAGACCGGGCTCCCCGGTGAAAATATCCTGAACGTAATCCCGAAAGGCCTCACATATGCCCGCGTTTGTAGTCACGGTCCGATTATCCGGTAATGTGACGCACGCGATATGTCGCCAAGCAGCGCACCGATTTTCCTCTGCACGCAATTCAGCTGCCATATTCGTCGCCTCGGAGGACATTCTTTTTAACCTAGCCCTAACTACCAGAGCTTGATCCTTCTTGATAAGCAAGGAGGAGAACTCTGCCTTAACTAAGGCTATTTCCCCACTATTACGGGATTTCACTGCCGATTAACATTTTCTTCTAAAACCGTTTGCGCCGCTAATCTATCTAGAGTCGACGACTAAAATCGGCAGCAAAAGTTCTAATTTTGGATTTTAATTTATCCCACCAGGCGTCCCCTAAAATCGCCCCCGTCAATTCCCTCTGTATCATTAGTAGCAGCTGGTCCCGGAAATCCTGCTCACCAAAAAGTGAGCAGTTTAATTTCCAGTACCCAGCCAACCTAATATTAGGCTTATCTAAGTTTACACGGACCTGGACAAGCCTATGATCCGAATAAACTATATAATGGAAGCTTGGACACCCTAAGAGCCCTACATCGACTCTCCTAACTAAAACTCGGTCGAAGTAGCTCGCAAGCTTCCTAGGAGGCGAGTTGCCACTATTTGTCCAAGTCCATGCTACCTCCCGAGGGTGCTCATTCCGGTACTTATCGACAATACGATACGATCTATATCGGGGTCAAGGACGGCATTCCAATCCCCCGATAAAACTACACGACGAGATGTCGTCAAAATCGGCCAGATCTGCCCAAACAAAGCAGGCCGCTCGGAATGGTTATTGGGCGCATAAACCCCAATGAGGCGTAAAGCCTTATTATTTATGGCAAAGCCTGCCCGCCGGATCTGCGAAGACAAGAGTACATGCAACCTTCAAAGACCTACTCACTAGCCAAGAGACACCCCTGGAACGACCATCAAAACATGCTGAATAAAGGGAGAACCCCTTAGACAGTATGTCCTCACGGCCATGAGAAGAAAACCGGGTCTCTTGAACACAACAAACATTCACCCGAGGCGCTAAGGTCACGAGAGAGCCTCGCACTGCGAGACTCGGACCTCAGGCCCCGCACATTTAAACTTGCTAACCAGAGAGCCATAGTGAAGACTGATTAGGGTTGCTTTCCTGAATTGAACATAGCCGAGGTAAGGATACCGACAGCGTCCCCCATAGACCCATGGCCCATCTCAGTCTTGATGGTACCGTCTTGGGAGATTCCGACGATATCCCAGGGGAAAGTCAATTTTAGTGCTCTATAAAGGGAGGGGTGAACAAAAACCGGGATCCTCCCTGCACAAAATTGCTTCATTTTTCTTAATTTCTCGTTTTGTACGATGGCAATGGGCGGGGTCATTTTGAACGAAGTTATTGCTTCGTCCAAGATAGACCAAATCTGTTTCGCCCCAGTTTCTGATCTTATGACCGTTAAAACCCTTTGGGCATTTGGAAAATTATTTGGAACATCGATATTTTTATCTCCAAACTGTTTGATGGATAGTAAGTATTTCAGGTTTTTGATTCTGTTGCCATAGTCTCTGGCTTTCTCCGCTTGTAAAGGGGAAATTTGACATAAATCAGTACCTGGATTATAAATGTGCTTGGGTTTTTTCTTTTTATCTGTGGAATCTTGAGTGGGGCTTCTATGCCTTTTGTTAACTGGAGGGGGCATTTCAGGAGGTTTATTAGGAGAAGGGCTGGGGGTATTGCGGGGTGTATTTGTTTGTCGAAAAGGGCTGGGGTCTCTACTGAGAGGGATTTGGGACTGGGCAAAAGTGGAAGGAGATGCAAGTGGAGACTTCCCTCTACAAAGAGGGGAGAAGGGACGGGGAGAAGGTGGTGTATCAGAGGATGTGGATTTCTTCGTAGAGGGGGACTTTGGTTGACGGGATGTAGAGTGCTGAGGAGACTGTGTAGTGCTTTTTGGAGGAAGTGAGTTCTTGGATGGAGAGGTTTTTCCTTTGCGTTCTTGATCTAATTTGATCTTAAGTTCCTTTATTTTTTGCGTTTTCTCGAATCCGGGGTCATAACGTTTTTGTAAATCTTGCATGGTCGGAATGGAGGCCGGGGCGTCGCCCTTACTGTTGTCAGAGGGAGTGGGGCTGTAAGTGTCTTTAGTCCCAGGGGCTTCAAGGGACTGAGGACCCGCTGTCTGACGCTTCCCTCTGGCCCTGCCAACTACCTGCCATTCCCCCTCTTCCCTCTCCTCAACCACACTTGCAATGGAAAAAGGCTCTTCGGGGAATGGGGGCTTCGATGATGACCCAACAGGGGGTACAACCACTCCGGTCTTGGTAGCCGGCATGCCAATTACAGGCGTGGCGGTTTTTAAAGACTCGGTCAGAGAGGGAGTTTGGTCGATTGGCACCTAACTTCCAGAGGCCTTCTCTGGATAGGAAGAGGAAAGGTGCCCAGGCTTTTCGCACTTCAAACTGGTTTACGGCCGGTCACAATGACCGGCAGCTTCAGGTCACCAACGTCAAGACAGTTGGGGATGGAGCCGAAGGCTTTATGATCGAGCATAATATCGAATCTCCAACCCCAAGTCAGGCTATCACAAGAAGCACCCAGAATTTCCCCATACTGGACCAAGAAAGCCGCCAGGTGCTCCACGATAGCCTGAGGAGGGACCTCATATACTGCTACAGGGGGGACTTCGCCGGCCCTCGTACTTTATATAAAGGATCAAATCTTTTGTTATTAGATCCCTGTTTGTGGCTCTTATACAGTCTTCGGCGGTGGGCAGCAGCACGTCCCACATGAAAAAGCCCTTGCCTTTAACAATTCGGAGTGGCTTAAACCCCAGAGACTCCAGTGATTTTAACACTGTGTCTTTAGTCGAACGACAAATTTTGCGCGAACGCTTGTCGACGACAAAAACTGACACTATTCTTTTCTCGATCTTCTTCAGTTCAATTGGATCCTCCAAGAGCCCACCTTTCACCACAAGATGTGCGTAACTCTTGGCACGCTCCAAGAAATCCGCAATATCGATTATGCATTTAGGAGAGGCTTCCAACAAGAGGGCGATTCCCCAGCTTCTGTATTAGCAGTTCAGTTGTCTCGTCTATTTTCTGGAAAGTTTGGGCCTCCGTAGTTTTGGAGGCTTTTTTGAGGACTTCTACAATTTGTTTGTTTGTAAGAACTGTGGGTAGGGCGGGATATTCTTCATTATTATCCTTGTCAGGTGGATCTTTCATTGGATTAAACAAGTGCTTCCTTACTGATCTTCTGAAAGAAGCCATTTTAGGTTGTTTTTTTTTAAAAAGGAAGGTACTTTTTTTTCCTTCTTATCCATTTTTCAAAGAGAAGAGGAAGGGAAAAGGGGGGTTAGAAAATTTGGGGGAGGGTATTAGTTTTGACAAAATGTCCGCATATATACTTTTTTGAAGGTGTAAATTCCATTTTGAAATTATAATTTAATAAAATTGTAGCCCAACATTGTAGTCCTTTTTCCTGTGGACGATGGTCTGTTTTGTAGCGCAAAACTTCTGCCGTGAATAAATTTATGGATATTTTCATGGTAAAAATATTTGCTACTTCCTCCTTTTCTATTTGAATATAGCGTTTTTTGGCGTCCTCGAAGCATGAGGAATTGCTTTTTTTCTTCCATCCTTTAATTTGCACTAAATAACAATACCGAGTCCGTCACCACTAGCATCTGACGTAAAAATAATGTCTGACTTGGGGTCGAAATTTGTCAGTGATAAATCGGAACTGAAAATATTTAAAATTTCTCAAAGGCCATTTAGTGAAAACTAATTCCAACCCGTACCTTTTTTTTTTCTTTTTTTTTTAATGTATTTAATGGTCCACGTAATTCATGCACACGTTGAGTATATAAGAATTGTAGTAATTTACGAGGCCCAAAACAGATTGTAGTTCTTGAACGCTCGTCGGAAAGGCATATTTTTGATAGCATTGAATCTTGGTGTATCTGGTCTGCGTCCATTCGTACTAAATATTTTATACAAGTCTATTAAAAACTCACATTTTTCATCCCACGATGTGAATCCAAAATCTTCAATACGTTTGAATACTTTTTGTATATGGTCAAAATGTTGTTGACTTGTCTTACATTTTACTAAAATATCATCTAAATATGCGCAAGCAAAATCTCCTTTGCTGGAACAGAGCGTTTAGGTTTAAAAACCGGAATGCCCCCTTTTGATTATAAACTTGCTTTGGTGTTTGAGCATTTTCCTAAACCTGTTGTAAAAACAGCAGGGAAACTTTTTATGCGATTTTTACAATCTTCGCTAGACAATTTAGTTGCTGGTTTAACTGAACCACAAATAAAATTTATGGATTCGTTCCATAAATTGAACTTTTTAAGCCAGTCATCCCCAAAAACGTTCAAGGGTACTCTCTTCACAAGTTAGAGGGTAGCTTTCGAGTTCTACTCTCGGAAATAAACATTATAATTTATTGTTCCTATTATATTTAATTTCGTTCCCGACGCACCCCATGCACTTAAAGAATTTTTTTTCAATTTTTGGGCCGCCAATATCCTTCCATATTTTTCACTTATAACCCTAATGTCGGATCCCTTGTCTAATTGTAGCTTTTTCTTTTTTACTTTTACATATTTTCGGATAAACGCGGGCTGTCCTAGTGGAGTCGGAATAACCTTAACATAATTAGGCTTTTCATTTTTTTTTTTGTTCTCTGCACATCTTTTGAGTGTGTCCTGTCTTCTGATAACGAAAACATTTGGAATTTTTAAATGGGCATTTGTCTTTAAAATGTCTGGACCCACAACCGAGCCACTGTTCAGGGTTTTTTTTTACCCTCAGACGTTTTTCTTTCTCATTTAACCGTCTGAATACCTACCTCGTTCCCGTCAGTTTTGTCGCTATCATGCTTAAGATTTAATATCCTATCCATTGGCATTCTTGCGCAACGCTTTTCAACGTTAATTTTTGGTCTTGAAAAAATACGTGAACATATTTCAGAACCCTTCCTAGTAGTTAACCCTTTTACAAAATTAGACATTTAAAATTGGCCATGGGATATTTCGTGTAATTTAAATTTTTCACGTACCCTGTTTACTTTTCCTGTTTATGTAACGAAATCATCATTCGTGCTAACATGTATAGAAAAGTGGACATTTCTCTCCAAAAATTTTAAAAAATATACTTGCGTTCTCCAAAATTGTTTACCGGGTTTTTCGGCAAAATGTAGTTGCATTACTTTTCATGCTCTGCATGTCCCAGTTTTTTTAAAAATACTTGTCTGGCTAGGCTTGACAGTCTTTATTAAATTCTTTCGTATCTTCTGAAATATGCCTCGAAGATATGACCTTCTTCAGGTCTATACGTGAACTCCCCTACAGAATTTGGTATAGCGTCTGGAGTAAACGAGACATTCGTTCCTGTTTCGTTTATCTTTTGTACGAGTAACGATATCAGTTGTGTTTGTTGCCCTTGCAATCGTTGTTGCTCTTGCACTTGTGATTGTTGATGCAACAATGAAAAGATGCATGAGTTTGAGACCCTCCACGCAGCCTAAGAACTAGAAGAAAATCAAGTTAATCGGACAAAACAGTAGATGCCTAAACGGGATCCACTCAAAGCATGTGATCATGATGGTATCCCTGTAATAGTCCTTAATAAATGTGTCCAGGAACGGGATTCTTGTGTTTATCTAAATTATTCAATGGATGTCTTGCTGATTCTTGCTTTTCTGCTTGTTGGAAACCGTTTTCTGTTGATCTAGTCTTTACGAACTTAGGCGAACCATCTGATCCTTCTAACTATCGATCTATTAGCCTTCTACCTCTTAGAGAAGCGGAAGCCATATTGCTGATGTATTAACGATTATTACTGAAAGAGTCTCCCAAGCTTTAGATAAGAATGGAGAAGCTCGAGCTATTTCTTTGATCATCTCGAATGCATTTGACAGGGTTTGGTATACTGGTCTTCTTCACAACTTGAAAGATTATGATATTTCTGAACGAATCTTTGGACTGGTTCAGTCGATCTTATCGAACCGTGAAATTAAATTTAGATTTAGACACTTTTGCATTAATACTGGCGTTCCCCATCAACAATCTTCCTCATGGCATCTGTTCTCAACTCGGTGTCTCTACTGATGACACAACTATGTACTTAATAGTAAGATAGGTTCGATATGGTCAGATTGGCGACTGATCCAAAATGACCTACATTCTGTTGTTTGGGGTGGGGGCAAGGAATGGCGTGTTATTTTTAACGCCTCCCAAACGAAACTGTTATCTATAAATCGTCTGAGAGAACCCTTTCTGCTTTCCATCAGCATGACTAATGCTAAATTTCAGGAGAGTGACTCATTGTGCCTTCTCGGGTTAACGTTTTATACTGCAATGAAGTAGAAAGATTATATAGAATCATTTGCTAGGACTGCTACCAGGAAAGATGGTTCTGTGTCATCATAGAAAATAAAAAAACTTGTGGAAAAATAAAATAAAACCAAAACGAAATATTCCCACAACTCCAGAGAACTATGCTTTCCGTCATCTAATAAGGGAAGGGGGCGGAAGTAAAAAAAAAAAAAAAAAAAACTGAAATGAGGAGGACTAAAAATATATAAAGTTTGCAATGACCATTCCCTAGCCAATTTAATCACTTAAAAAAATCAAACAAAACTGTTTCTATTCTAAACTAACTGGGCTGGGCAAGCACATGAATCGTATATACGAGTTTCACTTGAGGTCTGGGTTGAACTTAAGTCCCAATAGGTACGGGGTCGCTTTTAAGAGCAAGCATGACAGCCCAAAAAAATAAATACTGTTGTTGACGTGTAGCCTGATTGGGGGTCCCACGCTGTGATTTGTGACCCTCGCTATTTTAGCAACATTTGCATTTTCTACCAAGATTTATATACGTTAAAAATTAAACTAAGCACAACTGAGTATTAAAGGATGGAAAACTTTCGCAATTTTGGGCGTCATTCTGGGGTCCTTTTTTGTTTTTTTTTGTTTTTTTTCGTCCAAAACGGGTTAAACGAGACATTAGTCTTCGGTGCCCCGCTAGTCATCTTAGCCTAGGATTCTTTAGATACGTTATTTATTTTGAATTAGGATTCATTAAAGAAAACTTTTAGAATCCTAAATACGAAAATTAATACAATAAAATTGATATTTTCTTTTTATTACAGTCTATATACTTTCATAAAGAAAGATCCCTTAATCCTAAATAAGTAAAATAACATGAAAACATCTGGCTTCTTCTCTTGTTTCTGTTGTTGTTGCATCTGTTTCCCCCCGTTCCCCCGGTTGATCCTCAGGCTGCTCCTAGGGTAGTTGTTGCTATTTTGGTTGGACGTCTTGCTAGTGGGGGAGGGTCTGTTGTCGACTTCCGTCCCTTAGTCACCACCTCCTTCCAAACACCGTAGGGAGCCTTGCCAGACTCTGCCTCTGCTGTTGCTGTTAAGCGAGGTTGTGGCGTCACGTTTTTCCCAGGGGAACGCCTTCACAATGTGCTCCGGGGCCCCACATAACCAACAGTAGGGTCGGCGACCTTCCACCACCACCAGCATTCTCTTCTCTCGGCAAATTAAAATATTGGATGTCATTAAAGCTCCTACGTGTCAAAGTTACTTGAATCACAATGTCCCCGGTCGCAATTCCTGCTTTGCTAATTACTCCCGATACCTCCTCCACTTTTCCGTATTGGGTGAAAAAGGCCCGCATCTGGACCTCTGTTATGTCTACGTGCACCCCATGTACCGTCACCTTTCTATTTCGGCTGCCCACATATTCAGTTTGGAGCCGAAGTGTCCTTAGATGTTAAAATACTTCCGGCCAACTGTCTGGTCTCTTGCTCGGTTGCCAGCAGGACGTCCCACATGGCCCTTTATCTTCTAGCCAATACTTTGGGCCCAATTTTTAAGCTCTTTGGAGCCTCCTACATTGTTTCCCTGTTGACGCCAATTAAAACCCGAGTTTTTACGTCGGTCGTCAGCAGGGAGATTGTCCTTGTATTTGTCGCGTCCAGTGCCTCAAGTATCGTGAGGAACTCGTTTCCATTGATGAAATTCTTATAATTTTTTTTGTAATTCTGCGTAGTATGCAGTGTCTTATTAAATTTTTTTTTCTGTTTTCCGTCCAAGCCATCTTTTTAGGGGCTAAACCCTCTTCATCATGCACGGGTATCGTTTGTGTCAAATCCGCCATGATAGTGCTGGCACTAGCATGGCGGATTTGACACAAAAAGTTCGCCCCAAATTTAGTTCAATTTTTACAAAACATAACTGAAAAAAATTAAACAAAAAGAATTTAACGAAAGAAAAACGGACTAGAATCGTGGGGTGAATAAACAAAACAAAACGGAATTAATCAACTTGGCTTGCCAAAAACAAGTCACACATAAGAAATAAAAAAGAGAGGCGGGTAAACACAAAAAGAAAATACACTAAAAATTAAAGCTTACAAATCCACAACGACAAAGAAAGAAAAACTGAAAATAAAATGCAAAAGTTCAAAATTAACAGAAATATAAAACGAAAAACCTTAGCGTATATCAACAGTTCACAAAATCCAAATTTCTCTTCCAACGAACTTAGGCTAGGCCAGTGACGAAAATATAATGAAAAGTCAAGAAAATTAATGAAGGATGGTAATGACGAGGTATTGGAATGTAACGGTCACACGTGGAATGGGCCAAAATGAGGGCCTAATCAGTACCCTTGTAGAAGTCATGTGGTACCCTCGACAGACTCCTATACAAAGTCAGACTCCCAGAATTCGGCCTCTTTTCCGTTCGCGACTGGCTCTTAACCTTGACCTGTCGATCTGTTTTGCACTCTGCGTGAGTCTGCCTTTACCCGAGCCCTAGACGGTCAGAGAGAAGCAGCTGCCGCTATCCACATGTGCGACGCCCAACCCGGATACGAAATTGCAACCCAGGGTAAGCTAGGACTGCTATTTATTTTGCTACAGACTGACCGTCCTACCAGGACGAATCTTCAAGCAAGCTAAGTCCGCAAACGCACTTTGCGAACACACATAACCTTTTTCCTTTCAACTTTTTTCCTTGAAGTAAATTAAAAATTAATTGAACTCAAACGGTTCTTGTGTTTCCTTTCTTCGAAAGATGTCGTTCCAATTTGCCTGTATACACGTAGCTTCAGTTATGAACCCGTCTGACTTGGTTTTTTATCCTAAATAGCTTTCGGGGTCACCCCCACCCCCAGAGAAAACACACATGTAATTTTAACAAAACAAGATATGGAATTTATTCTCGAATTTACACGCTTGATGTAGTGTCAGTAGCTCGTTTCAGGTAAATAAATCAGAATTCTTAAAGTCCGTAGTTTTAACGTGTTGTCATGAAGAGGAAATGTTCATATAAAAAAAGAATATTAAAAAATGTTTCAGAAAAAGGTAAGAGAGTTCGTTACTCACCGAAGGGCTATATGGTATGCATACGTTCAAAAGTAAACGAAGAGAGATAGTTTGAAATACTTAGCTTTCTTGGATAGTTGAGAGAACATTCTTTGTGATCTCTTTTCAAATCTACCAGACTTAGTTCTCTTTGTGTTTTCAGAAAAAGTGCTGAAGTAAGTGAATGAGTTCATTTATAGTGACGACAAGGATAAATACAGCACTTTTGTAGTTGACAACTCGTGAGCCACGTATAGATGACTCAAAATGGATCGGAAACCTACCACTGAAACACAGGCAGCGAAGTTAGCATTCTATCGACATCTTACCATGATAGAATGAAAAGGAAAGCCACAATAAAATCAAATGAAATATGACTGACTTCGCATACTAGAGATAGCACCAGTCTGTGGAAAAACTAAGACAATGTATTGGGGTGCTCTGGTTTACCTTGTTTTGAGATTGTTTATAAGGTCGCGTTTTTGTGTAAGAGGACAATACATTTAAATTTTGCAAAACACAAGGAAAACGAACAAGAAACCAAATTGCATTCAACAATCAAATATATATTGAAAATCAACGAGTACAAACAATTGTGCTAATGCATTAATATTTAGGGAAAGAAAAGTAGCTTCCCTTGTACTGTTATCTGAAACAAGACAGGAAAAATGTACTTAAGATATTTCTTGATTGAAATGTTCAGAGTTCGGTGAACAAATAAGATTTTGAATTTAAGAATGAAATTAAGTTAGTTTAAATTTGTGTTGTACAAAAGGATAACAGAATTTGGTTTGAACTTGGCTTGGTGACAAACAGTTAATAGAGTAATGTAATATTAGTTCTGTATCTGTGTGTGCGTGTTGAGTAGAAACTTGGAAGAATGTAGTTACGTGTAAGTTTCTGAGTTCTACTGAAATTATTTCTGGAGTAAGAACTGTTTTTATACTATTTGGTAGGCTCCAGAGAGACAAGCGGAAAAAGTTGAAAAGAATATCTAAAATACACGATTGGACAAAAATCAACCAATCACTGATTTTTTTACAAAATTAAGTTGGGCAAAGTCATGGCAGAAAATTTCAGTGTAGATACTGCGATTAGTAAATTGTCCTATTGTAAACAGTACTTATTTTCTAACCAATCATAGATGAATATTTTGTAGGCGTGGTAATCGTAGTAGTCACTACAATAACAGTAAAACTTGGTTTCCTCATAACACTCAGAAATGTCTAGCCGATTCTAGTGAGAAAGTACATTTAATATTAAAATGTGTCAACATTATTCAGAATTCGGCATATTATCTGAGTACTCAACAATTATTCAATAGTCTAGTTAGTGTAAGATATTTTTTCAACAGCGAGCATGAACCGCTTGAGATTGCGATCGTGATCAATTTTGTCCTGGCCGCATAATCGTAAGTGCCATGCAGTTTTTCTTCGGTTATTATCTTATTAATCACCCTTTGGAAGTTGGCCACACCGTTCATCGCAATTGGTACAACCGTCCGCAGACTTCAAAAGCCGTGTAAAGCTTTTTTACCTGGTGATAGGCAATTTTAAGATCCAGGTTGCTAAAATTTAGCATTTGACGATCTCACCGCTAATGCGGGGTAGCATCAGTCGGTTTATAGTTTGCGAATAGTCTATAACCTTTTATTTCTTGTTATTTTCAGAGAGCTGTGCCCTCCACAGGAACTAACTTTTTTTTTATTATTCCTCTTAGCATTCTGGATTGAAATCTCTCGTCTACAGAAGAATATTTCCAAGATTTGATGGTTACTGTAGGTAAGAGGGAGGGGTATTGTACATCTGTACAGGTCAGACTGCAGATATTTATAGGAAATGATGCGATTTCCCGACAAGAAATGTTCGAGAAAAATCGGATCAACTTTGGCGCACGTTTTCTAAAAAATAAATCACTCGATCACATTTTTTTTACCAATATACGGTCGCTTTGTGGAGCTAACGCGCGTGTGCATGATCCCATCAGATCATTTAAATAATGAGAATATTTTCAAAATGTGGTGTGGTTTGGACCCGACCTCCAGCTGGAGAAAAATTGGTCTGAAGTACTAGCAAAGGTCGTTTCTGCCGGTAAGACTTGGAATCGACGGAGGTTGTCCGTAAAGGGCAGGGCGGAGGTGTGTGTTACATACATTTTCCCCCTGATTCTTTATCGATTGTCAGTACTTCCTCTCTGTAAGGCCCAAAAGAAGGCGCTCGAGCAAGCGCTATCCTCCATTTTATGGAGGGGACGCGCGAACAGGGTCGACAGACGAGTCTGCACCAAACGTCCGTGTCATGGGGGGCTGGGAATGCCACACTTGAGGAGTCACATCCGTGCCTCTCGGTTGGCTTTCCTACGCCGTGCATTGACTAGAGGAGACCCGATTCTAGCGGGGATTGTTAGGGACGCGTTCCCTAGCCTTACCATCAGTCCCCCCATCTCGAGGGTTGAGCGCGGTCGTAAACCCCGGGATGAATCGCTTTTCCTCCGCGAGTGTCGGTTAGCCTTGAAGGCTATTCCGCGGTCCAGTGACCTTTCACGGCCTAGGAAGGTCTTCTATCGGGGATTAGTGGAGGGTCGCTACGTGATACGCTCTGCTGTTCGGAGGAGGAATACCGCTCCTACTGGTCTTGGGCGCCAGCGGCGGATTATCTCAGTAACCCTGAGTTTTCGCTTACCTGGCGATTGGCTCGGAATCGGCTGCCTCTCAACGACAAGGCTTTCATATGGGGCTTGGCGGATTTGCCAGACTGTGAACGGTGTGGCCTTGGATTAGAAGAAACGGCTTCGCACGCCTTCTACCATTTCCCCCGGGTTCGCCCCTTATGGGACCATGTCGGCGAGCTGACGGCTCGTCTCGCTCCCGAAGAACTCGTGTCCATTGATCGCGCATACGCGTGTGACAATGTGTCGCCCCCGTATTCCGGGGTGAAACGAATGGTGTTTCTGACGCTGCTAGCCACGGCTCGAATGGTGATATGGACGACGCGAATGGAGGAAGTCTTGCGAGGCAATAGTCTTACGCATCAGTATCTGATCCGATTCTTTGAGCATCAGCTCAGGATGAAGATTAGAACTGATAGAAAACGATTGCATTCGACAGTCTTCAGTGAAAGGTGGGTAAAAGAGGCGAGCTTGGTTCGTTTGAACGGGGCTAGCCTTGATTTTCTTTTCTAGGTCAACCTAAGTCACATCGGGGTGGTTTCCTGTGGAACCCTCCCCTTGGTTAGGTTAGACAAGCTTAAGTGTACCTAGTTAATATGAGTAAGTGTTGTTCCCGGCCTGTTTCCCGGCCACCTTTTTAGTTATGATCCAAGTCGAGATTCCCAAACTCCCTAGTTTGTTTTGACTTCCTTTTCATCTCAACTGGATCAGCCTTTTACTTCCCCATATCCGAGTTATTTTATCTCTTTCCCACTCCCTTAGCGAGAGTGCTTCTTGATTTTGTTCTCTGGGCAGAATACAGCGGCCTCTCTATTTTGAGGGTTGGACGGGCCCTACTAACATAAATTATGTTTAGTTTAAAAATCTGTTGAATTTTAGTTTGTTATGGGGTTCATCTCCCTCCCCTTTCATCTTTTCATGATTAGAATTGTATATATTTTATTATCATCAAATGTTTATGGTGTGGGGCGCGTTTTTGTAGGTCCCCTCTGGTGAGGATGTGGTATTATGGTGTTTGGAGGATTGAATGGTGACGGACGAATTCTTGTGGTGAATGTGTCAATTGTAATGTATGAATGGGTCGCGAATCTGATTAGCTAGGTATAGGATAGTTAGTTAAGACCAGCCTTTACCCCTCCCTTTTTTCGGCCTTGTGCCACAATTTGTACATTTTTGTACGAATAAATAACGAGAATATTTTCAAAACGCTTCAGAACAGTTTACTAAACGGCAAATTGAATAAAACTGCATCTCACAAGCAGACCGCTCTATACAACTGTTGTGAAGTTGAAATAAGTTTGAAAAGTGATCAGAAGGCTTTTTAATTATATAAGGTCGGCTGTGTGTATAAAACTTCACTCCTCCACAAGCATTTAAATTTTTAGATGTATGGGACAAGTCTAACAAGGCAATACAGAAGATGACAACAATAATGTAAAACAACAACAAAATATTTATAGAGGAAAAATACAATTATTAAGAATAAACTGCTCAGAATATTTAGTTCATTAATGTTAATTGAGCAAATTAAGATGCTTTATAATGTTCCTTCAAAACAGTGGGTTTTTTTTTTACACAGAATCTTACAATGCAAAAATAAGAGTAGTTTACCCTTAACTATGAACTTAATTATTTGAAAACTGTTCTTTGAAAGAAAGAAATTTTGTATCTGGTCTCACAATGAAAGAGAGTTTGTTTTTAGAAGAAATGTTCTTTGTGAATTAATTAAATGTTTTTGCGTAATATGAATATTGTGAGAATGTGTTTGGTAAATGGAACTTTGAATTATTTATTACTTGATGTTTCAAGAAGTTTCTGTTTGGTGCCAAAAAAAATTTAGTACTGAAAATAATTACAATAAATTTTGCCGCTAAAAGAAAATGTTCACCAAAGAGCAAGTTCTGTTGAATAGAACTGAGTGAGAAAGATTCTTGAATTGTGTCCTGAAAAGCTGAAATTATGTTCGGTAAACTTGTAGCTTCAGAAAAAACTTTTTGAAGTACTTTCTTGCTGGTGAAGAATTGGTAAAAAATGGAATATCCAAGTTAAATTTCTTTAGCGTGGCAGCGATGTGTCTGGTTGACTTTTCTTTTGTCTCACTGTGAAAGAGTGTTTGTTCGTATATGTTGATTTACTTTTTAATTCTAGTATCATATCTTGCCCACCCTTATTTTCTGTCTGCCCAATGCTTGCCCGTCTTCCTGTAAAACCCTGGCGCCGCTACTGGAACGGTAGCAGAAATGAGAGGTTTTGGAGAAGGGGCCAAAGTACTCTGGCCATATGAAAAATCACAAATCTGTGAAAGCCTCGAGTTATGAGTAGGTGGATTTGTCGGAGTTAACTCCTCCTTAATTTCCTAATTGTCACTAGGGCACGCTCTCCCTACACTATAAATACTGGGCGACTTCTTACCTCGTTCTCTTTTTTACTTTGCATTTCAGAGGACACATTTAAAAATGTGATCTCTCGCAGGGATCTGCGTTTTTGCCCACTTGAAAACACACATACACGTACGCACGAACAAAATACAAACTTTTTACGTTCACACGCAAACACAAATGTTGATGTCTTTGTCACTTGTAAATTTGTTGTCATCTATATATCGGTCTTGTTTGTTTTCTTTACATCTTCGGTTGGACTCAACTTGAGTCCACCATGTTGTTGTAGTTAGACCTTCTTCTAGCAGGAACAAACAGCACGTGTTTCTAATTTAAAAACACACTAACCCACGGTCCTCTACAGATTTAGTTTAGCCCCGACAGTTTCAGGTTGCATATAAGATGCAAATTGTCTCTGGGCCATGTCTAATAAGATAGCCTTGTCGTAAGCTGTTGTCACGTCTAAAGTTTTATTTTCATGTAGCCCTTGTCTTACTTGGTAAGACAATATCAAGTTAATAAAGGTGTCTCTTATAAATTCGTCCCGAGTTTGTTTTGCTGTCTATGCCTTGATGTCGCAGTCATGGCTTAGTGTCTTCAGGGCCTGTAGATACAGGTCTAAATTTTCTCCAGGTTGTTGTCGCCTAGCGGTGAGTAGATGAGCAAAAATAGAGGGTTTTTTTTTTAAAATTAACGAACATTTGGTAAGACAATATCAAGTTAATAAAGGTGTCTCTTATAAATTCGTCCCGAGTTTGTTTTGCTGTCTATGCCTTGATGTCGCAGTCATGGCTTAGTGTCTTCAGGGCCTGTAGATACAGGTCTAAATTTTCTCCAGGTTGTTGTCGCCTAGCGGTGAGTAGATGAGCAAAAATAGAAGGTTTTTTTTTTAAATTAACGAACATTTCTTCTAAAATGCCAAGAGCAGTTTCATTGTCTTTGCAAGAAAAATATTTGGGTAAATCCGCGAGGAGTCATAGAGAAATAATAGAGTAAGCTTTTCAATCCCTGATATTCCCGTCGACAAGGAAGTCTCTAGGGCTGCGAGAAAGTTCTCGAATAAAGTTTTCCAGTGGTACCAACTATCAGTAGTATTTGAGCCAAACGCATTTACGTCTAAACGTTCGGGCTTCAGATATTTGTCTATAATTGAACTTGAATAAATTGTAAAGAAAAACCGACAAACTTTTAAGCTTGTAATGGAGCTTTATTCAATGCAATTTGACAACTGAATATTTATTGTACTTAAATCATACAAATGTAGCACACAACCAAATTGGGTATGGTGAGGTTGGTCTTCTGTTAAAAAACCTAGCTATCCGCAATCTATCCTAAAGACTATAAATTCCCTCAGCCAAAACAACTCATTTTTGCTACAGTCACCATAATAACACAATTTCTCTATGAAGTCCTAACTAATCCCCATATGTATAAATTGTACGTAATGGCGGGGGATTGGGGACAAAAATCACAACTTTTAAAAAATTAAACTCAATATGTATATACAATGTTCAATAAACCATTTACAAAAACCAAATAAAATTGTGTTAGTAATATGAAGGTTCCTCGCCACAAATATCAGTTAACCAAACGAAATAAATGTGGGACTGATTACAAAAATTAAAACAGTCACTCTACCACCCTACCACTCTACAACACACATTTTGATAATTACAAAAAAATATATATAATCGAAATACGAAAGGCGACCCACATCCATTAAATAACTAATAGATCTGTCAACTAAGGGTGAGTGAGAAGGAGAATTAAACTAAAGAAAGTGGAGACAAAAAATAATGCGGCCGATGAGCATACACACCTAGCTAAGTTAACTTAAGGGAAAAAAACTAAAAGAAAACATATCTATTTTACCCTATTACGGACTTGAATAAAAAATAGGATCAAAATTCTGACGTCTAATCGACGTCGAAATGCCACTCCAAATCAACTCCTTTCACACGTCATAGTCGCGAAATTCTCACCCATATTTCGCCAAATTCTGATGAAGAGAGCAATCGCCTTTCTGTCCTGTTCTTAACTTTAAAATAATGTTTAAAGAACAAGTTCATTTGGGAAGAGGTAAACTCATCTCCAGGAAATTCCTTCGGTCACATCGTCTGCACCACGACTCGCATAAGGCCGCGTAAGCAAAATAACCCATAATGTCGAGTCTTCGTTAAAACAGTACCACCTTGCTACAGACAAAACCAGCTTCGAAAACGAAGAATTTCCCACGCAGTATTTGGACTATCAGTCTGTTCAACGGGCGTATGACACAGTAGTGAAGAAGACATGTTTGATGGTTTTCTCCTACTCACCGCAGCAAATGCAGTCTGTTGAAATTGCCAGTCCCGCTGAAGAAAGCTTCTTACCGACCCAGAAGTACCCTCGTACCACCAGCCAGCTGAGTGATACCTCATCGTTAGTGAGACATTTCAACCCGGGCGCCCAAGACCATACGGAGCAAAACTACTGCTTCATTGGGTTGAGCTCGTCTATCAGATCAACTCAAACAGTCACACTACCTAGCACACAATATAATAACGAGGCAACGACTGAACGTTAGAAAGGTAATCCATCGACCGTAAAAAAATAAATATGAAAAGCGTTTCAACATTCGAGATAGAAGCACTTGTCTCGGGATAAACGGCAGACCTCTCCGCTCGCACGAGTACACTTTCCTCAAAGCCGGGAAGGCTTTACGGGCGTCTTCCTTCTAGAAGTTGACGTTACCCTCAAAATGTGTCTCGATCTAAGAAATATTGCTGCATTCGAACTAGGAAAGCGATGAGAAGCGTATGTTGACGGATATCAACTCTGGGCATACTTAGATTACCTTCAGAATGATGGAAGTAACATGCGACGTACCTTAGGAATCTTGATACCTCACAAGAGGATGAACAAGACTCGAACTCATGTACGTTGTACGGTAGACGGGAGTAGAAGCACAGTCGGTAAAGAAAGGTGGAGTAGATGTGAGAAGGACAAAATCCCAAAGGAAAGATTCCTTCGGGACCACATACGAACTGCGTCCTTGGCCTTCTTCCGAACCAGTTAATTTCCAACTAGAGATCGGAACCAAACCAAACGCTGAATATCTTGCAAGACTCGTCCGTCCAGAGGAAAACCCGAGAAGAGGAACTCCTTCCCACGTGCCCAAACACAAGACAACAGACTTATCGCGATTGATCTTGGCCTCTCTTATTGTCTCGTGCCTTCTGATTTCTCTGCTTACTTCAGCATTGCTCGTTACAAGTACGGTCACGTCGTCGACATAGTCGGAGTACCTGGCTGAAGTAATTCCGCGTAATTCCGTATTCACCTGTGACTTACCTGTAACAACCTTGACGAATGGGTCATGACAATACGATCTTACTCATTCACTTCCACCAATCCACCGGATTATACAGGGGCCAGATCCAGGAACGAAAGACCGACTCGAAACCAGCTACCGCGAGAACAGCCCCACCCCCCCAAAAAGATGATCAACACTATCGATACCTAGGACTGATCCAAATTAAATTGATCAGCGCAGCTTCAGTGCCGATTTGCTCGATGATCAAGCGTCCCAAATGGAGGTCGTCCTGCCCTGTATGTGTCTTTACCGTTGGGGGATTCAGGTGACTGAGGACCAACCGTCAGACGCTTCCTTCAGCCTCTATTAATGACCGCGATTCATTTTCCACCTTCACGTCCGTACTTGCTGTGAGGAAATGTGAACCATAAAAGAGACCAAATGAGGGTGGCCGCTAACATGCCCATTACAGCCACTACGGAAGTAGCAGTATCGGCCAGACGGTTATTTTGTTGGACAGGGACTGAAACTCCAGAGGCCTTCTTCTTAGAACGAGAATGGTTAATACCAAAAACCCGTGGGAAGAATTGAGGATTTAATTTATACTAACGACTTGAATTGTACGTCGAGCTGTTTGAACAAGGCAAAAGTGACTCAGACTTAAAGGGCAATGTTGATTGACACATAGCTGCAAATGCAAGCTGTAAAGCGAAAATTTCATTTTTCGTAAACAACGAAGTTGGAGTTGATTCTCCAGGTCGAAAGTTGAGTTGAAATACCAAGAGGGGGTAGATAAACCACCCACGCTCCCTGAGATTTGGTGAAAGGTTATAATATGAAAGAGTGGAAGAAGAAAATTCCTCAGAATTATCGAATTCTCTTACTTCACCATTTTGGTGAATGTCCATAGATACAAATGTGCGAAGCGAAGTCAGCAGAAGAAAGGTAAAAGAGACGGAGATGGGACAGAGACAGGAGAGAGGCCCACGTGATTATCTGCTGATGAAAGCCTACGAACTCAGCCTCGTGCCAAACTTTACCAAAACAGCAAACTAATCTTTACCAAGTCAACAACGATATTATCACTTCCGATTTAGATGCGGGATGGGCTGATAATTAACTGCATGCGAATTCTGATATAACCAATTATTGTGCGAAGGACTGATATAAAAACAGTGTTTACTTTTGTTCAATTTATTTGTGTGTTATTTTTCCCTGGATATGTACAGCCTAACATGAAGATATCTGCGACGATTCGATCTTCGCTGCCTTATGATCAACCTAAAATCACAACGTGGGATAAGGTCAGCGACCAGCCGTAGTGTTGGAAGTCTTGGACAGCCGGAGAGGGTATTGCATGATCCCAGAACGTCAATTTCTACCTAGTGCAAAAATTCATTTGACCCCTTTTGAAATGTAATCTAGATAATAGATCTACATAGCATTTCCTTTCACATATTCGATATCAAAATCAAAAGCTTTATGGCCAATCTTAATATTCTGAAATATGTAACTTTCGGTAATTCTTTCCTCGGGTTAAAAATGAATTCTAGGTACTTATGGTAAGACTTCAACAAGAATTTTCTACCCAATTTAAGAGCCCTGCTAGGGCTCCAAACTATAGCTAGAGCTTCTTTTTCTATATTTGAGTAATTAGATTTGGCCGACATTAATGCTCTAGAAATATACATAACTGGGTGTCATTCCTGGGCTAAGATTGCCGATATGGAATTTTTACTAGTATCTGTAGTTAATGTAACATTTTGGGGGGTGAAAAATCTTGATAACAATTTTCATTTTTGCATTTTGGATATTTAAAAAAACTTTTCTTTTTCCCTGTATATAAACGCTCAAGTATAATCTTTGAAAATATAAATAGTACAAAAAGGTGTACTATTCTTATGACAAGTATACTTATACTAAAATGATTCATACATCTTGTTTACAGAAAGTTCCTTACTACAGCCATCCTAATGTAGAAGATTACAATTGTGTTAGCATTACAATGATCATTTGATGAGCAGTATTAACACAAGTCTCTTCTTGTTGCAGGCACATATGTTGTACCCTGCTGGTATTCCCAGATTTGTTTTTAAAAACATCAGAAAGAAAAAAGCTTAACCAGGAATCGTTGTAAAACTGACCCAGGATATAAAAAGACCTCAAAGCAGCGAAAAACACATTTCGCGGTCCATGCAGAAAGATGATTATCTTTGCATCTCTGTCTTCGAGCAGAGTGCGACACAGTTGTGGCTCTGTCTGTGGACAGAGATGAATCTGGGGAAAATAAAAACTGTAAGGTGCCTAGTCCCGGAGAACAGCTGTCCGAGGCTGCACTCCCCATTGCACTAAAGAGTGTTTAGGTAGTCATACCAATGCCAGCACAACTGATGGTTGCGGGGACTGGGCAATTATGTCCTTGACCCAAGTGTACGCGCTAGGTTTCCCAACATTAAACTCGACCTTGTGTCACATTTTGTCTCAGTGGTGAGGCTGGGCTAAATAACAATTCAGCGGTCAGATGACCATGATCAAAGTGTGGTATCTGTTCTAGCTAGGAGCCATTATCATCTCCTGCTCACCATCGGCCGCCGCTCCAGCCGTTTCCATTAGGCCTCCAGCTCCCGCCGCTCAAGCTTTAGCCATCCTCACCAGAGCAAAGATAAGCAATAAACTCTCCTTTTTAGGACAATACTCTTCAATGACTACAAAACTGTCCTTTTCAGGACAACGCTCTTCAGCAACTGCAAAACTGCCCTTCTCAGGACAATTCTCTTCTCACCCTCTGACCATGCATAGATATGTTTTGCTTAGTGCACTGTAACCTTATTTTTGTTAATGTATTTTCTTTAATGAAAATAAAATTGGCAATATATTCTTTTTATTCATGTCTTCGTTTTGTTTGTTGTTGTCTTCTGTCATTCAATATCTGTTGCGGGCCAATATACCAACCGCAACAGATTTGCCGACTGATCATACGATGAGACTCTGTAAAAGTTTGAGGGGGGTTAAATTTGGTTTTGTAAAAAAAATCAACTCCTCCACACTGAAAATGGAAAAGAGAGAAAGACAGCAGATAAAGTGTAAATCCAACATTTTATATTCCAGAAACAGTTGTTATTTACAATTATTAATTTTTTATTTTTTACTAGTCCAGTTTTTTTTTTAATGAAGACAGTTTTTTGTACAACAGGGAATAGACAAGACGCAGGAAGCTTTCTTAATAACTTTGCCTTGTACAGTTACATCTGGCTGCTACTCATATTAACATGCAGGCTGCTTGAACTTTGAATAACTGCTTGATATGTTATCCTTTTGTTTACATCACAAAAGCACAAATATAACAGAAAAATACTTGGATCTATTTGGCTTAGCATTTTTCTGTTATATATTCTAAGGTGTCTTACTTGAAGAGCATCCAATTTCTAATAACTAATGCTTAAAAGCTGAAACTAGTCTGATATATGTTTTAAATGCTCTTGTCAATATTTCTGAGATGAGGTATTCTAATTATTTACACTATTTACAATGTTCGGACTGTTGTCTTCATCTTTGTTGCCATATTCACGACGTTTCGGTCGTTGTACGCTCCAGCCTTCTTCAGGTGATTGCAATTTCAAACCGATCCCTTTATTTCGTCCACCAGGGTAGATTGTTCTAGTTCCACGTACCATGCCTCTTCTGGATATCTCAGTATCAGTTATTCCCCTTTACCTCCATTATCTAATTTATTGAAACTCACAACAATTGGGTCAAGTCACTGGATTACTTTAACCAATGCTTTTATCTGCTGGGCCATGTGTCCTTGAGTACATCAGTGTATGAATATATGGGTCTTATAAATTTAATAAACCTAAACATTTTTTACCAGAGCCTATATTACAAGTTGTTGTTATTATTGTTTTTCTCTAGCACTCTGTATTACTGGTTCCCATATTGTATTCATGTCTGTGTTTGGCTGGCTTAGGAGATTTTCGTGGTCTAGCATATGTACAGATTCCTTAAGTTTTCGTATTTTCCTGTAATGTTCTCAGTCTATGATTTCGACCTCATCCCACAGTAAGCGGTGATCTCACTTTTCCCTCCATATATGGTCAGCCACGCCTGATTTTTCGCTTTCCCCTCATGTTACAGCTTTATGGTGTTCCCGTGGTCTTATCTTAAGGGGACAGCCTATCTCTCCTTTATATTTCTTGCCACAGCTGCATGGGATGGCGACACACAGTCCTTAATCATGTTCTTCTGTTTAAATGCTGTGTTCTCTTCTTTCTTTGTGCTTTATAAGTTAATTAAATTTTACTCATTTGGAATATCATATTTTATTAATAATTTTCATTAAAAAGATGTTTTTATTTTGTCTGAAACTGATTAACAGAATATTTTCTAATAATGTATCTCCTATAATTTGAATCAGTCTAATTTAACTTCACCAAATCTTAATTTATATGGATTTGTAATGTTTTTCTTCCCAAACACGACTGATCCTACTTTTTGAACATATATAAAAAAAAATTATTAGTTAGTAGTATAAAATAATAAAAAGTGTGAATAATTAAATATGAAATAGTCTGGGTTTCTTTTATACACTTTCTTTTGGGAGAAATGTAAGGAAAACAGTTTTGTAAAAAATTGTTAAATTTGTGTATAAAAGGTTTTTATTTAGAATTAGCTTTAAAAAGCACCATCAGAAATAACTGTTATGGCACTCTGTTGGTGATATATTTTTTGGTGTTTGGAATAATATATTTCCCTTGTCCAATGAAAAGAGTGACTTCCAATGTAAATTTAAAGTTGAGGTCTGTTTGAGAGTATATAAAAACACGATAACGCAGCAGACAACTGCAAAAAGGAGTTAGTTGTCACATGTGAGAAAGAAGCGAGATTTTACACATAGGGGGAGGTAGCAGAAAGGAGTTAGACATGCGAAGGAGGCCGGGTGGTAGAAGGGAGGCAAGAAAAGAACTCTGACAGGAGATACGAAGCAGGCTAGCTGTGGAACTGATTTTAGGCATCTACGTGTCAAATTCACCATCAGAGCAAAGGGTAGAAACGTTTCGGCATTCATAAAACTATGACAACGAAAAAGGAAAACAGCAAGGGGAACCTTTAAGCTGAAGGAAAGAACAAGGACATTTAAAAAATATTGTTAAAATCCCCAGTGAAATATGTGGCAGCCAAACAGAAAAAACTGAAAGACAGTTCAAAATATTAATAAAGTTTCCACAGACACTCATAGGTTAAACTAAAATAGGTTTTTTCATCTCTCTATTTTAGTCGGGTGCAACTTTCATCCTTCTCAAAATTTTTTTTTTTCGTTCATAATTTGAATAATTGTATTTTAAATCTTTTTAGAGCCAATAATTTCTATAATTTTGTTTTTCAGATTTCACAATAGTTTCAAGTATTGTTTGTTATTGTATGCGTATTTTTTAGAAAACCAATAAAATTATTGAAAATCGATATGTTATCGAACGAAAAGTATTGATTTTGACAAGTTTCAACTGTTTTCACAAAGTTATATTGCAAATTTTAAGTTTTACAAAGTTTTGAAAAATATTGAAATTTAGGTGTAAAAGCAAGCTGATTGATTTTGACAAGATTCAACAGTTTTCACAAAGTTATATTGAAAATTTTAAGTTTTACAAAGTTTTGAAAAATATTGAAATTTAGGTGTAAAAGCAAGCTGTTTTGGCTCCTTTTTCAACGTTAAACACGATTGTTTGAAAATTTAATCTACTTATTAAAATCATTAGAAAACCAATAAAATTATTGAAAATCGATATGTTATCGATCAAAACATTTTTTAATAGATAAAAGAGGTGACGTTCTCTCTTCTTCCATCCCCTACCAAGATACAAATTATATTACATAATTAATTTTTGTGACACATTACTTAGCAAAAATTAATGACATTTTATCCCAATAAGCACATTTTAATTTACAAATGTTAAAGTAAAACATTTAGTTTACATTATTTACATTGTTACATTGCTATCCTCATCTTCATTGCCATATTCACAACGTTTCGGCCGTTGTACGCTTCAGCCTTCTTCAAGTGATTGGAATTTTCAACCACTGGGGTAGATTGTTCTAGTTTCACGTGCCATGCCTCTTACGGATGTCTCAGTTATTTCACATTAACTCAACTCTCCTGGTAATGAACTCGCAACTCTTTGGGATTAGTCACTGGATCTAACCAACGTCATTATCCACTTTGCCATGTGTCCTTGAGGACATCTGTGTATGGATTTCTAGGTCTAATAAACCTAATGTCTCAGCATACATTTTTACCAGTGCTCATATTACAATTTTTCCGTTATTATTAGTGCATATTTTTTACCAGAGTTTATATTGCAATTTTTGTATTGTTATTCAGATCAGTGATCCATATAACATCAGGACAACCTTCAAAAGTGGTTCAACACGTCGTAGACACCTCTTCCAAGTAAAACCCCACCCATAGAAGAGAACATGACAAAGGACTGTATGTATGCAATCTCTTGCATCTGTTGTAAGAAATAGAAATAGTCCGCCCCCTTAATGTAAGACTGCAAGAACATAGTAAAAAAGGGCGAAAAATCAGCTGTAACTGACCAGAGGGAGATCACTGCCCCCTGTGGGATGAGGTTGAAATAAAAGATAGAGAACATCACTGGAAAATAAAAAAACTTAAGGAATCAGCACATATGTTACGCCACAAAAATCTACTGATCCGGCCAAGCATTGAAATGAATATAATATGGGAACCAGTAATAAGGAGTGCTAGAGAAAAGCATTGAATAGCAACACAAAAATTACAGTATAAGCTATGGTAAAATATGCAATAATAATAATGGAAAAATTGCAATATGAGCACTGGTAAAAAAACAGTAGCTGAGACATTGGGTTTATAAGTCCCAGATGGACCAGTGGATAAAGATGTTGGTTAGATCTGGTGACTAGACCCAAAGCATTGTGTTCTCAATACCAGGCTACAGCAGTGATGAACCAAAAAACTTGGAGAGTTGAATTAAAGGGAAATAACTGAGACATCCAGAAGAGGCATGTGGAACTAGAACAATCTACCCTGATGGATGAAATAAAGTTCGAAATTCCAATCACCTGAAGAAGGACGGAACGTACAACGGCTGAAATGTTGTGAATATGGCAATAAAGATGTGGATAACAGTTCAAATAATGTAAATAATCATAATACGTCATCTCAGAGATATAGACAGATATTAAAATATTTAGGTTCATGTGATTCCATTTCAAAACTTAGCTCATTAGTAACATATATATATTTATCATATTCAGTCAATATGTATCTAAAATCTTTCATTGTATCTTGCCTAGTTTTTCTTCTGAAAATCCTCCATTGCAGCTAGCGAAAAAAAATTCTTTCATGCTTTAGATTTGCTTTTTAGAAAAACTAGAATGTGGGAGTAAATCCTAAATTTCAAAATTACCTGTTCCTTGTATTCAACTTTCTTGAGATATACTCATATTCAGCAGGTCCTTAAATGAGAGTATTATTTAAAATATTGGTGTAGAAAAATGGATAGAAGTGCAAACACTCAAAATTATTCTGAATTAGAGTGATTAGGTGCATTGTCTTTAAAATGAAATATTCTTTATGTATGATTAGTTGGTGGGGGCTGGAGAAAATGCTTAATCAAATAGTTGTTGATAGAAAAAAACATAAAAAATAAATATAAGCCTATGAATATATAATTATAGTTAGTATGATGCCAGTGTTTATTGATTTTGTGTTGACACTTAAGAAATATTCATTCTTTTGTCATATTGTATATAAAGAAAATATTATCACTATGTCCTGTTGCATAAATCAGCATATGTGTACATTGGGTTAGGAAAGGGATACATAACTAGTCAGCCACTAACTGGCTGGTTGTAAGCTAAGAGTTGGATAGGGTAGGTGATACTGTGTTTCTTACTTGTTGCCAGTTAAGTGGGCGTTTGATATAGTTTTATACACAGACGGTGCTTTTCACATGTTTTGCTTTGCACAAAGTTGGCTATTTTGTTAAGGAAAACAACTTGGAAATAAATCTATCTTGTTTACTAAACCAGCATTTATTTAGCTACTTTAGTTTAATCCATTACTAAAGCTGTATCTGAGTCCAAACAAAATAACACACCATCCAAGCAAGAGTCATTTTGTTGTTGTTGCTGTTTCTGCTACTTGCAATTTTGACATTTACCAAGAAAGTTTATACTTTTTCAAAGAACTGCACATTGAAGGTAAATATTTTTTATTTGGTTCATCTTTCTTTTTCATAACTTTTTGCTTTTTGATTTTAGTACACATTGATTTTTTTAAAATATTTCTACAAATTTATGATTGATTTTTATTTTGATGTATTCATTCATCATATCCTAATTATTGGCTGAATTGATTTTAGCTTTTTTTTTCATTTTTCAATCGTGTTCCTTTTTCACAGAATTAACCTAAGCACAAACAAATATAAAAACTAAAAAGACTAAATTTAATTTTTTCTACAAAACTTCTTTTTTTTCTCATTTAGTTTGTAGGTTCTTTGATAATATTCTCAAAGGAGCATCCTGACTAAAATAAAAGTAAAAGAATTATAATTTAAAACATTCCAAAAGTGAAATAGCCTAGATAATGAAAAAGAAAATTACTTTTCATTAATCTTTGAGAAAATAATTATTTTGCTAAGTTAAAAATTTTACTTTCATGGATATTTCAAGGAAAATGAAATGAGTGTATATAATCGCAATTAAAGGTTTCTTTCTTTTTTTTTCAAAGAATCTTTTTAAAAATGTAACTTTCCTCAGCTGCATATGTACTTATAAAGAATTTCTTAATTTCTATTCCACTCTGTATGCTTCTTTAATAATATATAGATCCTTTATTCTATTAGGCAATGTCAGTCTTTTGACCTATTTGTTTTAGGGTGTCAAATTACAAGCATATTATACCCCACTCAATCATTGATAAATATGTGTTTTCTCTGTTAACAATAATAATAATATATAATCATAATGTTAACTGCTGATATTATAATTAAAGTATTTTGTTAACCTTGTAGGGGAGTTATAACTCTGAGTAAATAATTATAAACCCCCTAAGTTTTATATATACAAAAATACCCCTAAAAATGAGAAACAGCAAGATGTGGAAGTAACAAAACAAGTATTACCTGGATTTTATGTGGTTTTGGAGACACGAGAGACAATAATACTAAGTAAAATTGGGAGTTTGGGGTCAGATGTAGATCAAATATAGATTGGAATCTGACAGAAGTTTAAGATAAAGAATAAGTAAATGGTATACAATCGTTTGTGTATGTTTTTATAGATGAGTGTAATGAGTGTCCAGATAATTTACTTTAAAATACAAGAAGTATCTAGGGTTTTCTTACCTTAAATTTTTGTTGAGTGCTAAAAGATAAATGTTACTATTATGGCCTGAAAAAGGAAAAGGAGATAAAATTTTTGTTGATGCACGTGTTAACAACCTGTCCATGTGAACTGCTTGTCCGATAGTGAGAATGTCACATGTTTGTGTGTGTAGAGGAGAAAAGTGGTGTTGATTCTCATTGGTTTAGAATGAGTGAATTAATGATAATTATAATGGTTATAATTATTTTATAATAATTTTTGACACTATAATTAATTTTTTTTATGAGCATGACAACCTCCTTAAAAAATGATGGTTCCTATTAAGGGATACAGGTTTGATGCCAGTTGGAGAAGCACATATTTTCTACAAAATCTTTTGAACATTCAGGCTGATAAATGTAATTAATGCTGTTTAATTAAAAAAATGGAGTATTTACTTGAATTAATTATATCTATGAAAAATAATATATAAACAGAAAATATATTAAAGTAAGTTATCATTATTCTATTATTCATACCATAATATTCATTTTGTATTATTCACATCAATTCAGCTGATGTAACCTTTAACCTTCTCAGGTGCATATTGCATTTGGCTGAAACTTGATAGAATGCCGGTCTGAATAAAAGAAAAATTATTTAAAATAATTTCTGAATTTATTAAAACACTAATTTTACTTTAGTGAAGATTTCAGATTATCCTATTTGCCTTAATTTGATAACTTTATAATGTATTAACATAAAGCTGTATGTTAATGATTGGTTGTATTAAAATGTTAAAAAAGAATACATTGATATTAATTCACTGAAATAGCAATTCAGAGAATTTCATATAAAAGTAAAAAATATTATTTCTTAAAGTATGATTTTATGTTCAGAAAAAAGTGAAGATATAAAAAACTGAAAAAATTTAATAGTTGTATAATTCCTAAAGTATGAATAAAGAGTCCAAATCTTTATATAAAGTATATTTATGTAAAGAGTCTAAATTTTGAGTCTACAACAAGTTCTGAATAACACATAATCTAGTAAAATCTTAAAAGTAAGATTGCAAGTATTTGTTCTTTTTCTTTTATTTTTTAGAAAGCTGTCTTTCTTTGGTTTTTATTTATATAGACATAATTGCCTTAATGTCAGGTATTGGAATCAGTGAGCTAAGTTCAATTTCTGACCTAGACTGTTGCATTCACTTTCGCAAAAATGCCTTTAGGAAAGGCATCAATGCATGTCTTCTCCCCCACCAGCTATAGGTTAAATAGTAAAGTAGGCTGGGCTCTCTCACATTAAGTGTCATCACATTCAGTGAAGGATAAATCAAAATTAAAAAACATGTTGAAGACAGCAGAGAACCACTTCACTATCTTTCTCAAGAAATAATACTAGGTTCACCTGGTATTTCCAAGAAGAAATAAAAGCAGCTAGCATGGATTCTTTTATTCCTTCTTGGAAATACCAGGTGAAACCTCAATCTTCTCCATGGTTCACACCAGCATTTCTGCTGCTATAGTCCACAGAAATCACTATTTCCAGCTACACGAGCATCACCATTCCAATCACAACAGATGCCTATTAATGGCTTCAAATAATAAATGTAAATGTGTCCTCAAAGGAGGTAAGTGTTTGTTTACTGAGAGAATGAGATACCCTATTTGAATCTAATAACTTTAGCTCTCGTGATTACTGGCAGTTCTGTAATAGTATATTAAATAAGAGTAAATTCTCTCATCCTTCCCTCTTCAATCAAGTTGAGGTGTTAACATCTTAGTTGAAAAATATTGCCATATTGTCTGAAAGAATTCAGTGAACTGTAACATCAAATAGTTGATCATGCATAATTTTATCTTTATCTATTCCTCACATCCAAGTATGAAATATTAATTGAGTTTAAATAAGAGAAAGAATGTTGAAAAAGTAAGCATACAAAGCCACAAAATATTCTAACATTATAAATGTATAAGGTTTTTTAAAAGGTGAACATCAAACAAATATTTTGCATTAATGAATGCCCATGATAAAAATGGCTTGCACAAATCCCAATTATTAATATTTGTGTTAAAATAAATGCCCAGTGAACAATTAGGTAAATATGTGTATATATTCATATTTATTATCAGAGTGAAAAATAACACCAAGAAAGTGATAAAAAGAGATTTAAAACGTGTTTGAGGGAAGATGATAAAGAAAGTGATTAAAAAGAGTGAAAGAGTGAAAACTAATTAATGTGTTTGGCTCAATTTTGGAAGAATGTTCATCCAGTAATAAATGTGATAAATTTAATTTGGAAGATTTTGCAACAATTAGTGAATGGCAATATTATGGCAGAAGGACATTTTTTCCTCAAGAATTTGGGTAGGAATTTGCAATTATATGTTTATAAGAAATTCAATCCTTTCATAGGTCTGAGGAAAATTATTCTTTTTTTTTTTTTCAGTGTAGTCTTAAATGACAAGCTACAATTAGGTCATGTGAATTTGTAAGTCAGCTGATTTTCAAATTGTTAATAGAGTTCTAGGAGTGTTCAACAACTAGGAGTGCATTGTTGCTAGCTGTATATTTTGGATGTACAAAGATCCAAAATAACAGTAAATATGAATGGATTATATATTGCTTTTTGTGGGGTTTTGTAAACATTCAGAATGATGATAAATGATAATGGCGCTCTTTTTATAACCACTTTGGTATCTGTCTATATTTCTGAGATGAAGTATTATGCACACTATTTACATTGTTCAGACTATCATTCTCATCTTTGTTGCCATATTTATCACAACGTTTCGGCCATTGTACGCTCCAGTCTTTTCAGATTGTTGGAATGTTGAGCTGAACCCTTTCACTTGCTGTTCTAGTCCCATTCTGTTAATTCTCCTCTCCAAGTTCTCCACCGCCTTAACCAAGTATTGAACGCAATCTCTTTGAGTCCTGTCACTGGATTTAACTAACGCCTTTATCCACTGTGACATTTGTCCTTGAGGACATCTGTGTATGAATTTCTGGGACTTATAAACTTAATGTCTTCAGCAACCATTTTTACCAGTGCTCATATTGCAATTTTTGCTGTTATCATTGCATGTTTTTTACCAGAGCTCATATTGCAATTTTTGTTGTTATTGCTTTTCTCTGGCACTCCTTATTACTGGTTCCCATATTGTATTCATTTCTATGCTTGGTCGACTCAGGAGATTTTTGTGGCCTAGTGTGACACCAAGCCGTCGACCCGTGGTCAACTCCCAGTCACGGCACAAAGCTGTAAGGTTTCTTCTACCGGCATTTTGGGGTTGACTTTTTGTCGCTGCCACCAGCTTGTTTCCTGGTCGTTCGGTGGTCATCACTACTCGGCGAAATCCCCTGGTCAGCATACCAATATGTGACACTCAGCCATCCAGGGTCGAATTCAGTGGTCACAGCACCAATATGTGGCACCAGAGTCAAATTCTGGTCGTTGATATTAACAGCTTCACCAGCTGTACTGGTTCAATGCCAACTCTATCATTCCCAGCTCACTTGCAACGTCTGGTTACTGGAGTAACTGCTTTGATCTCAAGTCTAACCTACCCACATTGTGACTTTGATCTTAGGTAGACGAGATCAATCAGGTGCCGGGCCGTAGTGTAAGCTGAGTCCAGATTGAAGATGGCATTGCACAAGCGCAAAGAAAAAAAATAAATGAAAGAAAAACCTAAGAGGTTCAAGTATGTTAAGAAATAACAATTTAACTTTATCCTTCTATTATATACAGGAGCGTGTTTTTCTCCCAGCCCGTTTCCTATGAAATGTGACACTTCTTTGTTGATCCTCTAAGTCAACAGGTTTAGTTTTTAAGTGTTTGCTTCACTTCATTTGTCAGTATAACTTGCTATTGATAGGATAGGCGAAGTCGGAGGTTGTGGAATCTCTCGGTCAGCTTCTGCGAGGCAACACCCTGGTTCAAAACCAGCTCAACTGTGTCTCCAGCTCGAACTATCTGGAACTCATTGACTAACTCCTGAACAACCAAAACCCGGTGTGTGGCCAGACAGAGCCTGGGGTTCTCGGTAAATCTCGATTTCTAACAAGAAATCTCTTTGTTGGCAGGCCAGGAAAATTGATTATTTCCCATTTTGGGAAAATTAACCACTTCCCATTTCGAGAAGGGGGGGCTCCGTCGTCCGTGAGGGAAGGTCGGAGGAGAGCTATCCTCCTAGACTCTTTCTCTCTCACACTGATATCTCATACCAATCCCTTCAGTGGGCATTAACACCTTCTCCACCTTTCTCATTCATTCACCTCCACCTATCATCATGCTATCACTCGACCAACAGCATCTCGGTCATGCGGGTGTGGCTAAGCAGGCCTCCTTAAAATCTAGAATTTTTGTTTACAAAATTCTCCTTTCCCATCAGCCAAAATTTTTACAAATTCCATATTGCAAATTAAATTCTTATCACATCTTTCTTTTGGGGTCACCCAAAATTCACTTAGTCAGCACTCTCTACTGACTCATCAATCACTGTCAAAGTTTGCTATCATTAAGTTAGCTTTATAATGGAATCCTTGACTTGTTAAAAAATTAAATTGTTTTATCTCACCAAATCTCAATTCTCCACTCTATTTTCTGGGGACTGCCAAGAGTTTACACACACCATATAGTCATCCAACGTCTCAGCGTCTGAATCAACACGTTGATAAAGTAAATAATAATAAATCCCTCACCTATGTTGAGACACTGCCAAAATTTTATAGCCGCCACATTGCTTCTCTTTGCCTGTATCCTAGAAAAAAAAATAAACAATATCTTGGAAAGATAATTAACATTGATTTTCCCTGTATCAGCAATCATCTCCAGCCAAAATTTTTATGACCAGCATGTGTTTTGGCCGATAATTTCATATTTGCCTTTCTTTCTATCTCCCTCGAAATGACAAAAACTCACACGTGGCTTCTACAAGTTTTTTTTGTAAATAAAATAAAGTCTTTCTTTTAACATTGATCAGTCTATCTTTCGTGATAGCTCTTTTTTTTTTCTCTTTAAGAATGCCTATTTTCTGTTTTAATTTCTATGGTTAATTAGTTAGCCAATTACCATGGCTAAATAGTGTCGCACTAGTATATGTGCTGATTCCTTAAGTTTACGAACTTTCCAATAATGTTCTTTGTCTATGATTTCAACTTGGTCCCACAGAGGGCGGTAATCTCCCTTTTCTCTCCATATGTGGTCAGCCCGACTGATTTTTTCACTTCCCCTCGTGTTACAGCTTTTTGATGTTCTTGAAGCCTTACCTTAATGGGGCAGCCTGTCTCTCCTTTATATTTCTTTCCACAGCTGTATGGGAAGGTGTACACTCAGTCTTTAGTTATGTTCTCCTCTATGGGGGGGTTTACTCGGGAGAGGTATCTGCAAAGTGTCACCCAGCTATTGAGGGTTGTCCTGATGCTATATAGACTGCAGATCCTTTGTATTTTCTCTGATAACCTCTTCACATAAGGCAGGCAGACTGTTTTCTGAGTGTTGTTGTCCTCTTCTTATACACTTTACTTTGGTTAAACTTTTATTTAATAGTTGTATTTAAGTTCAAACTAGTAAAGTACTGGAAATGATTTATTTCAACATGACCATTGTTGGATAGTTGAATGAAAACTATTCATATTACATTCATGATGTCAGCTCCTCTGTTTGGATTAATGTCAAAGTTTTGAGAAGAAAAATATGTTTACAGTTTTTTCTATTGCTCAGTCAGTCAGTCCTGAATAAGTTTAATTTTATTTTTCTCGGGTTGCTGAAGAGAAAAATGTTTCCTGAAAATTATTATTAAACATAAACTCAATAAAAAAGAAATTTTAAAAACATTATGAAATATTATATAATTGGTAATTTTATTTAGTTCTATTAATAATTCTGAACTCTTATGTTATTTGGAGTTGCACAATAAACAATTGATTCATATCATGTGATAGTTTACACCACCCCATAAAAACCTATTTGCTATGGAAACCATGACAGCAACAGCTTGTGTGGTGAGGCTATAACTTTATACTCTACAAAGGGAGTCTACAAGATTAACATACATGTAGTAATCTCAAAAATTTTAGGCATATGTTTAAATTTGCCTTTGTTTTTTACTATAGCTTTGCTTTTGTATCAGTGTTATAAAAAGGCCAGGTTTATTCAATACAAATCCATAATTTCTTTGGAAAGAATATTTTGCATGTGGATAATATTTAAAGAAGTCTCTAAATTTTTTAGACAAGTAAATAACATGAATTATTGCCAGTTTATTGCATAAATTTAAAACCAGAATTTAACACATGTAATTTAAGAATGATTGATGAAAGTAAAAGAATAAATGAATATAAACAGGCTAACATAAATTGACAAATGAATGCTTGCATAACCTGTCTAGGTCATGTTGAATTTGATTTCTACCCATTTCTGATATTATTCAATCTAGGAATAGTTACATCTGGTTCAAAATTTCACTTTGTTACTGCCAGTGACCATGACGGATTTTTTCCATAAACAAGGCATGTTCTGCTGTTTGTATTCTTCTATAATTAACCAGTTCAGATAGATTCCGCTTCTCGCATCTACATTTTTAATTTCCGACTAATATTCTCATCTTTATTATTATATTCACAACATTCTAGCCATATTACCCTTTAACCTTCTTCATGAGTCTATCATTTAATACTTGGTAAGCGTCTTGGAATTTTGACATTAGATTTATGGTTCCCAAATTTTGCCAGTGGATTGAAACATACCTGGTTCCCTGGCAGTTGTGAGTTCTCACGCGAACCAAACAAATAGTTCCACATTAGAAACATCTAGCAACACCCAAATATTGTCAAATACGAAAGTGGAATTAATAAAATTTGTTGGTCCGAGTGTATACACTTAGGTTCCCCACATTAAACCGGACCTTGTGTCATATCTCATCTCAATGGAGAGACTTGGGTAAATACAACTCTTCCATAGCCATGCTGGGGGAGGATTATCATTTCTCAGTTGTGTCTCTGTCTTCGGACAGAGTGTGACTAAGTTGTGGCTCTATCTGCAGACAGAAATGCAGCTGGGAGAAAATAAAATACTGTGAGGTGCCCAGTCCTAGGGGAAGAGCTACCTCAGGCTGCACCCATTGCACTGGAGAAGTAGTCATACTGATGCCAGCAAAATTGATGGTTGTGGGAGGTGGGCAATTTTTGTCCCTGGCCCTAGTGTACACACTCAGGTTCCCCACAAGGTTGCCAACCTTGTATCACATCCTGTCTCAGTGGGAAGACTTGGGTAAATACCACTCTTTTGTGGCCCAGATGACTAGGATCAAAGTGTAGTATGTGCTCCAGCCATCATCAGTAATTCCAGCTAGCCAGCCAGCCAGCCAGCCAGCCAGCCAGCCAGCCATTACTATCTCCAGCCTGCCATCAGCTGCTGCTCCAGTCATCTCCAGCTTCAACCATCCTTGCCAGCAGCAAAGATATGCAATAAACTGTCCTTTTCTGGACAACATTCTTCAACGATTAGAAAACTGTCCTTTTCATGGCAATGTTTTCCAACAACTACAAAACTGTCCTTCTCAGGACAACACTCTTTATAAGCATACAGAGATATTTTTTGCCTAGTGCACTGTAACCCTATTTTTATTCATGATTGATTGATTTTCTTTAAGAAAAATAAACTTGGCAATATATTTTTACTCAAGTCTTCATTTTTTTGTTGTTGTCCTCCATCATTCAATATCTGTTTGCAAGCCTACATACCACCCACAACAGTATTTTAATGTTATGCCATACTTTTAAAACAATTTAAAATACAATCAGTAATCAATATGATGTGACAAAAAGAAAGACAATTTTTGTTGAAGAAATATATCAGTAGATTAACTTGGTAGATATTCATACTTACCCATGACCTCTTTTATGATGACTTCCGGTGACATGACCTCTTTTATGATGACCTTTGATGGTGTAACTTCTTTTCTGAATTGAATGAAAAGTGGTAAGCATGAGATTAGATGAATAATTATCACCAGTGTTGGGTGATCAAAGTCGTCAGGCTCTTCAGACCCTGACTTTAGAACAGAAATTTCAAGAATTCATATTTTATCTTGAAGCCTATGCTCTGATATAAAAATTCTACACAGCAACATAAAAGATTTTTGTGCAAGATGTAAAAATTTTGCTTTTCTAACAACTCCAAGTTCTTGTGCCTGACACAAAACTTAGTTGGTAGAAACAGCAACTCTTAAAAATAGGCGCAACTTAAAAAACAAAAAGACCACTGTGTAAAAAGAACAACACATTTATTTACAATTACAAATTTTATACAGCTTTCCAATCTGGGAGCCAGCTCTACCAATTTACCAGGATGTTGTTTGGTGTGACAAATGAAACTGCTTGTTTCCAAAGATAGATGGATAAATTCATCCGGAAACATGATCTACAGGACACATATGTCTATGTTGACAATCTAATAATCTGTGGCACCATTTTGGAAAAATATTCAACCTTCAACATCGCCAAAAGGCTTTCAAACCAGACAACTGGACATACAATGAAGAGAAATGCAAATACTCTGCCCAGACAATTGATCACTTGGCATATCGCATATCCGAAAGGATCATCAAGCCCGACCCAAAGCATCTGCAGGCATTAATGGAACTACCTACCTCCCAAAACCCAAAATCCTTAGAACATATAATTGGAATGTTTGTATATTATGCAAGGTGGATCAAGAAATTTTCTGACATAATCAAAAAATTGAAATCAATTCACACTTTTCCACTATCAGGGGAGATCTTGTTAGCCTTCCGGTCACTAAAAACTAACTTGATAGATGCCAGTCTGACCACAATCAGTGATAATCTGATATTTGTCGTACAAACTGATGCATCACACAACTCTGTATCAGCAGTACTCAATCAGGACAATCAATCAGTTGCCTTTCATTCAAGATCACTGCAAAGCAGTGAGTTAAACTATGCACTGGTAGAGAAACAGGCTCTTGCTGTTGAGAAATGGAGGCACTTCCTAATAGGTAGACATTTCATTTTAAAAAACTGACCAGAAGTCTGTGAGATTTATGTTCGATGCACAAAATCATGGGAAAATAAAAATGTTCTGCGGTGAATTTAGTTAAACAAGGCCAGTAATGGCCAACGGCTGAATGCGACTGAGTTCGAACTTTTATTGTCAATAACTCCAAAACAGTAGATTTTATCAAAATTTAATTGTTATTTTTGAGTTTAGCATGTCAGTTGACATGGAAATATAACAATCTGTGAAATTTTTAATAGATATTTGGTGTGGGGCTTTGGCACAGTGGATAAAGGCATTGGTTAGATCCAGTGACAGGACCCAAAGAGTGTGAGTTCAATACCCGGTTAAGACAGTGGAGAACTTTCAGAGGGAAATTAACAGGAGATAACTGATAACTGACATCCATTAAACATGGCACGTGGAACTAGAACAGTCTACCCCAGTGAGCGAAATAAAGGATTCAGTTCGACATTCCAACCACCTGAAGAAAGCCAGAGCATACAACGGCCGAAACATTGTAATAAATATGGCGACAAAGACGAGGACAATAGTCCGAATAATGTAAATAATGTACATAATACCTCATCTCAGAAATATAGACAGAATTTTCATTTAAAACAATTTCAAAATACAGAATTTACGCATAAATTCTTTGTAGTTTTGTTGAAAAGTTAACAAACAGTTAACAACACATTTGGTTCAATTCATTCACAATACTGAATGAATACATATTTATATATATATATATATATATTTATTTAAATCAGCAGCAGAATTTTATCTTGGAAATTCTCCGATAACTTCAAAACAGAATTTTTGAATACAAGTTCAATGAAAGTTTTTCTGAGTTTAGTCTGATAATCTATTCCTAGTTCTACCATGCACAAGAGAAAAGTTACCCAGGCAGACAGTACAAAAGGATTTTCTTAAAAATTCATGCAGCAAAGCTGTATAAAAATGAACACAAATTTAGTTCTTTGCATTCAGGAATTAACAATATAATTATTTTTGTGCAAGATATAAAAAATTTGCACTGCAATATAAAGGATTTTTGTGCAAGATGCAAAAATTTTGCTTTTCTAACAACTCCAAGTTCTTGTGCCTGACACAAAACTTAGTTGGTAGAAACAGCAACTCTTGAAAATAGGCGCAACTTAAAAAACAAAATAACCACTGCGTAAAATTTTAAAAGGAACAACACATTTATTTACAATTAGAAATTTTGAAAGTACAAAGCAAGGGTTGCACAAAAATTTCCTTTTGCGTGCCTCTTTGGGTAGGAACATTTTCATGAGGTAACAAGAAAAAGAGGTTACTCACAGAAACAAGAAAAAGAATATTTCACAACTAGTTTAAGAAATGGGTTCATGAACAAAAATTATTCCCTTCAAAAATAGTGAAAAATTGGGAAAAACTTGGATAAAGGATTTAACAAGGCAGACATTTTTTTAAATGGAATCCATCTCTGTTCTTAACAGTATGCAGAAACAGGATGTTTCAGCTCAGAGGGATTTGTATAATTTGTGTTATAAAGTTCACTTGTTTGTTCTTGGGTGTGAAATCTTCAGTCATAAGAATCTGACTTGTATCCTTCAGGTCAGATTTATGACCTCCGACTCGACTTTTCTTTGAAGTGCAGGTGCTATGCTTAGTCTGTTCTTGTCAATGGCACATCATACTCCTACCTCTTGTTCTCCTCATGGATCAGCCTCAACCCTCTGCCCTGCTCTCTGATCCTCTCCTCTGCTTGTCTCCAGAGTGACTGAAAAAGTGACTGTGATATTGGCTCCAGCCCAAATTTGACATTGGCTAACAAACTTGTTTCTCATTGGCTAATATATATAAATAAAACCCTCTCCAAGTATTCAAAAAAATAAATCCGAAAGACTTCTTACAATTCAAACAATTTTGGTGGTTTGCCACTTGAGCCTAAAAGGCCATAAAAAATGCACAAAATTTAACACAAACTGTCTAGCCCTTTTGAATTACTTTTCTCAAAACATGTATATAAAAAACAACCTAGATGATCATACATGGATTTTTAAGATTTTTTTGCCAATGATAAAAATAAAATGTTTATATTTTCCCCTCAAGAGAATGTGCAATAAACAAATTTAGTTTATTGTAAGTTTTTTAATTTATTTATTTATTTTTTGTAGGAACTCCTTCATTGAAAATGGTTATTTTTAAACAAAAGCATACATTTAAGCAAATTTTATACACAAAAGGGTATATTAATATTTCAAGTTTTTTCTTTTTGCCTTTTATAGGAATATATTTAATAGAAAATTTTATATACAGTCAAAAAAGTATATTACCAATAATAAAAAATAAAATTTTTATACTGAAGCCATTTGGGCTTGGATATAAAAGGAAGAACATATGCTAAGAGCTTATTAGAATATACACTATTATTGCTATTCATTTTTCGAGTACTTCTTTTTACATTTTTTTATGTGCCATATCCCTTCAAGATGTTGCTGATCATGGCTCTCTACAATTTCCTGCCTCTTGTAGATCTTAATTAATTTTGATTTTTCATCATCTCTCTTAAACTATGTGATGCCATCCACTCACTTAAGCTTGCCAGTTAGGTTATGCATTGTCTTTCTATTTCCTCTTGCCTTCAATCAGTATTTTCCAAGCTGTCTTTAATCATTATGTGCCCTAAAAATTTCAACTGCCTCTTCCTGACGTTAAGTATGTGCTCTTCCATTGTCTCTAGAATTTTATCATTGCTCTCATGTTTGGTCAATGGTATTCCAAGCATCCTACTGTCGAACCATATTTCTGTTGCTTCAAGTCTCTTCTTCATCTTTGAGGAGATTATCCAGCATTTAATGCCATATATAAAGAATGATATTATATAAAAGTTCTGTACTCTTTTCTTTGTTTCTAACAAGAGTTTTGTTTCTTAATATTTTGCTTAGTGTTTGGAAGGCATCTTTCACTATCCTAATGCTCCTTTGGATTTCAATGTCATACTTTCCATCCTCTGTTAAAACACATCTCAAATATTTAAATTGTACTTGTTTGATTTCAGGATCTCTAATTTGTAATTTAAATGTTGGGCTGTTCCTTCTGCTAACTACCATGCATTCTGTTTTCTTGCAGTTGATGTTTTTCTTCTCACTTTCCTTCACTAGCTTCTGTACAAGTTTTCGTAGCTTCCCTTTTGTATCTGCTATAAAAACTGTGTCATCTGCATATCTTATGTTGTTAAGATTATGCCCACAAATAATGAATCCAGGCAGGACTTCTAATTCTATCCGAATTGCCTCACTATTGAATAAATTGTGTGAAAAGACACATTTCTATTTTCATATATTTACTGAACTCATTTTCTATCCAGATGGAAATGGTTTGCTACCAGTTTAGGTTCTGGATTATTCTAATCTCCTTCCCAAATATATCAAAGTTACTTAGCAGTTCCAACAGTTCTTTGCGATCAATTTTATCAAACACTTTTGTCTAACACTTTTGCCCCAGCTCCTCAACCTCCGGCGTCTTACTCTCTGGGTTGATGTGTCTACTCGGTCCTAACCAAAATTAAGGGAATGGCCATAGGTCCCCTGAGCATCCGTAGATTATTTGACCGGTCCACTGGTTTAATCCTGCTTCCTGTCCACACTGTGATTTGTTTGATACAGAAAGCAGGAGTGATGTCCGTCCATTCACGGTCGACTGAAGATGTAGACATGGCTGGGGAGTCTGTGCTAAGAAATTTAGAATGCAGCAAAAAAAAATTAATATCTGCAGAAAGCTGGACAAACATCTATTCAGTGGTTGAATTGTTAATGTCTTTTATATCGCAGAAAAGAATAGTAGAGAAAAGAAACGGGTTACAGAAAAGAAAAGTATTTAACGTAAAAACTCATACACTGGATTCTAGACAGAGAGAGAGAGTGTTAGTGATTAACTTGTCGTTAAATCATCTCAGAACGATATATGACTCTTGCGATGGAGGGATAAAGATTTCTGTGCGGGGCTTAAAGTTATAGTGGCGTTCCTCCTCCCAACGCTTGCCCAGGCCAATTCTCACTTCTCTCTTCAAGAATTTTCCCCAGTCTGTCATTTTCAGCATAACTACGCATTTATATAGATAACCCCAGCTGGTTATAAGTGACCCTCGGCCCTACTACTTCGCACGTGATTATCACAGGGTTCTGGCTGCTTCAACCAAAATCATGTGAATTCCAAAGTTCCTTCCAGCTTACTCAGCTCTATTTCAATTTTTAATCGATAAAAATTACTTCGACCATTTACATTGTCTTCTGATGACCCAGAGTCAATGGGTACAACTTCTGCCCTAGATCAGATTTCCCCATCAGTAAACAAAATACTCTGATTTAATTTCACTATTCAGATCTTCTCCAATTTCAATAAAAAAATATACATGTGTGTGTTCCCCAGACTCTCTCTCTCTCTCTCACATTTGTATAAAACACAGGTTCACTTCTTTCTATATTTGTTTTGCATTCTGATATCATTCTGAGCATAAATATTACATTCCTTGTTCCAGTGTTTTTAATGAAACTTGCTGTTCTTATCCTATTTCCAGTCTGATTTTGTTGTGCACTCTACTCATTAGAATTTGGAAAAGGAAAAGTTTTGTTACATGGCTCATTAGGTTGATTGTCTGATGGAGTTTGCATTTATTTGCACCTAGCTTCTTAGGCAATGTTATAATAATGGATCTAATTATGTTTTCCAGTATGTCACCACTGCAGATCTTTTTTATTTCATCACCATACAAATGTAAATCCAGATTACCAGGCTAATGTCTAATATTTGAATGTCATTATGAAAATTGTTTTAATAATTTTTATAACATTTTTTAAATCTTTTTATTTTTTTGTCATTATTTATATTTTCAGCTTTAAATTGATAATTTTTTTACAACAGGCAATGTTAAATTATTCATTTGTAATGTATTTAATTTTCCAGTTATAGATTCATTAGAATCTTTGTATATTTGGTCATGAAAGATTTTTACTAGAACAGAAGATTATTAATAGTTTTTTATGGCACAATTTTCATACCCCATTGTGGTCTCTGCCATTTTTTTCAGCACTGTATCTGCCATATTTTTAATTATTTTTAAAATAACATTACATTGTCAGTCATCAACTAATAATGTGTATCTGTATGGCTGGTGTAGTGTGTACTAAGCAAGAACCCCCAACAAGGTTGGAGCCCCAAAAGGGCTAGTTTCAGCAGTGTTTTTTTGCTTTTTGTACTTCTTTTTTTCTACCCAAGTTGTATTGTCAGTCATCAACTATAATAATGGCCATGGCCAGTGCTTACTACTTTGAACCTCTCACCTGTGTAGAGGCCCCATGCCTACCAGGGACTGGGGAGGAAGAAGTGTTAATTTCAGTAGCACTTATTTTTTAAAATTGCAATTTTCTTTCTGAACAGTTCTAAATCAATTAAGAGGGTAATATATCTCAGTAAAATCTTTTTTATTCTGAGAACATCCACTCAGGAGGATCTCTGATTTTTTTATTATTAAAAGTCTAGTAATTAAAATAAAATTTCTAGTCCCTATTTTTTACATTTCTAGAAAGATAAAACCAAGAAAATGATTGCTTAAAAAATAAAAATGTTTAAAGATTTCAACACATGAAAAATTTTCACAAAAAATGAAATGCTGTTTTTAAAACAAATTTTTAAGACAATCTTGTTTGTGTTGTGTTGAAATCTTTGTAAAACTGTTTTCTTCAGCAGAGATGCGTTGGTGATTAATCTTTATCGAAGTGTAAAAATTTGCAACTTGTTTTTTTTTAGTAAAATTTAGTCATGAAAATATTGATGGTTATTACAAAAAGAATAACATTTTCTCAGATTTTTTTAAATAAAAAAACTATTCATGAATATGTACTGAAATTTTCATTTAAATTGGATAATTCCCTGATTTTTGGTAATTTAAAAAATGTGCTGCCTTTCACCCCTAAAAAGCCCTGTCTGCCCAGCTATTTATGTAGTTGAAGGGAAAAGAGAAGCATTCATGCCTTTCTATTTGTGCAAAAGTAAATGCCACAGCTTCAGATGGAATTTGAACATAGCTCAATGATCCCACTATTTGTGCCAATAACTGTTATACAAAGTACATATCCTAACACTAACATTTTAAAGTCTAGTTATACTTACTCATATGTTTTTGTTTTTCAGTTTTCAAAATATACTAAAGGTTTTATATAGTTTTGTTAGATTTTATAAGTTTATCTTTTGCTATAAAGTCTGATTTCTTTTAATAAGTTAAGGATATTGTTTGGTTTAGAAAGAGTTCTTTTGTATTGTTTGCTTGATAATATTTTGTTTGGGTTGACTGAGATGATGAAAATTTATGAGTATATGTTCAACTGTAATACATATTTAACATCTATTCCCATTTTATCTGAAACCTCAGGATATTGTCCTGATGTATGAACCACAAATCTTTTGAATCTTTTCTGATAATGCCTAATGTAAGGCAGACAGATTGTCTGCCTAACGTCACAGAAAAGATTCAGAAGGCCTATGGTCCGTATATCAAGACAATATTCAGAAACAGCTTCCTTCTACAGAGAAATTTCTGTCAAGTCTAACATGGGGCAGAACATGACAAAGAACTGTGTGTACTCCATTCTTTGAAGTTGTAAGGCTGGAGGAACACCAAAAAGTCACAGTGAGTGTTTTGACAATGAAATTGGGCATAGTTGACCATGCATGGAGGAAAAAGGGTAGTCATCAGTCCCTATGGAATGGACACTGGAGAGTTAGACATCTGAAGAATCAGCACATATGCTAGGCTATGAGGACTTCCTTAGTAAGCCTAGCATAGGAATAAATATGATATGAGAGCAGCTAATAAAAACAGAAAGATGGCAAATGACAGCAGGTCTTCAACAGCAGTAACAAAAGAGAAAGCTTCAGTGAATGCAGTCAAACAGCAGCAGGCAGTTTAGGTTTAAGGCTCCAAATTTTCCATAGAGAATAGCCTAGAGGATTAAAGCATTAATTTGTGAACTGGTGACATAGCAATTGTAAGTTCAATCCATGGGACGGTCAGAGTGTATTTGAACTCAGTAGAGATGGAGCAAGCAATAACTGAGCAGTACTAAAATAAGAACTAGATACGTGTAGTGGAACAAGAATTTATCTCCATATCAAATAAAAGATTCAGTTTGAAATTCCCTGTAGATTACCAAAATCAACATACACCTGAAGAAGGCCAGAGAACACAATGGCTAAAACATTGTGATATCAACAACAAAGATGAGGACAATAGTCTGCATGAAAATGATAAAAAATCATTGATAGAAAAGTAGGTAAGAATAATGTGTGCAGAGTGAAAAATTGTGTTAAGAAAATAAGAGAAATGTAGCTTTGTTTTTGTGATCTAGTTTTCTAATTTCTTTGATAATTCAACTTAGATGAAGAATATCTAACCAAAATGTTCAAAATGGTTAAAAATAAGTTTTTTTCTGCTAGTTTTGGACCTGATAAGATCAACGTTTAGATTTAACTTTCATCTAAGAATTATAAATTTGGAATTTTATTTGTTTATTATCTAGGATGACAAAAATTCATTAGAGTAGAGAGTACTTTTTTATTTTTAATTCACTATTTCATAATTTACAGCATAGATCACTTTTAAAGTACATATTGAACATGTTGCAGACTGGCGAATGTATTTTAAGATATCAGAAGGTTAGGTTATCAGAAGGGTTAGTGATGTTGGTGTTCTTAGACATTCATCCACAACAAATTAAGAAACAGGAATATTGAAGGCAAATCATTCAAGAGAAATCAAAGTGAATATCTGACTTAATTGTGTATGTTAATTTTATATAAATCAATGTTATTGTTAAACTTTTAATTATGTTAATTAAAAGTTAAACAATAACATTGATTTATATAAAATTAAAACTTTTAATTATGTTAATTAAAAGTTTAAAAATAACATTGATTTATATAAAATTAACATACACAATTAAGTCAGATATTGTTGGACCAGTGTGAATAGTTGAATTGAATTATGTAGTGTATTTATGTGAAGTTTCAGTGTGTGTGAAACTGTTACTAAGGTTTGTGTATGAAATTAAACAAAGTGTTTGGTCGTGTACAAAAATGTCTTTTGTAAGAGATCAGTCAATAGTATGTATGCATATGTTTGTTTAAATTAATGTCCAAAGTTGGTAAGAGTTGTATACCTTTAGTTGTTTTGGTGTTTGATTGAATGTTTACGAATACTTATTTATTAGTGTGTTATTTCACTTTCTTTGGTATTGTAAGCAATTGTTCCTGGGAGAGCGAAATGCTGTTTGTTGAGTCAGAAAAGTTTGTGCAGGAAAAGTATAGTTGGTCAAAGTTTTGACTAGCATAGATTAGTTTGGCATCTCTCCAGGGTGAATTTCTGACTGGTTCGAATCGATTTGGACGCTTCTATTTATTGAGTTTGGGGTCTAAAAATCGGCTCAGAAACGTTAGGCGCGAAAAGATATTTTCACTTAAACTTGCTACAGTTTTAGATGAAAAGTCTAGTTTGCTGAAACTAAGATGCTGATTAGTTAATAGGTGATTATTGGTGTAAAGTGCATTATCCCAGAGGGGTGAAAGGTAGGTATGGACTATTCCATTAAATCATATATATATATATATATATATATATATATATATATATATATATATATATATATCTACCAATTCAATTACCTTTCAAAGCACAAAAATACATTGTAAACTTTGAAGAAAAGCCAATCGTTATTGCTGAAATAAAACATTGAAGGACTGGAATCCAGGTTCATGACACAATGCCATACATACAATATATGTGAATTATAAATTTGGTGTTTCTAATTGTTAAATATCATCTCTGAAAGTTTTTGGATAATACAGAGAATTAATAATGGTTTAATACTTTTTGCAAGACAATTTTGTGCTTTTTATTTTTAAGTTTGCTTCATAAATTTGGTTAGATTAATATTTTCAAGTGCAATATGTGTATTTTCTGTGAAATAATGCTCAGTGCTTAAAATTTCTTCGGTTCTGAATTGAAGAGAACTACTTATAACCTTTTTTTTTGTTTTAACCTGGTTTTTCAGTTTTTGTGTTCATAAAACGGTTTCTCCGTACTCGTTCTCTCTTTTTTTATCTTCTCTCTTTAATATTATTTTTGATTTACGAAGACAGAAATTTATAAACGCACACTGCTCACTTCACTTGCTATTTAAATAATTTAGGAAACTGCTTCCAGTCATTTTAATAACTTGAGGCCTGAACTGAAAGTGAGAAGTGTACCAACGACAAAACTACAGCTTCCTTTCATGGGAAAATGGGGTAAGTATATATAAAAAGAAAAAAAAAATAACAAAAATAACAACTGTTAACAAACGAACTTTTCCTGAAGCTTATGTACAATTATTATACAATTGTTAATTTAAATTGGTGTGTTAAAGAAAATCACTATGTATCATCCACTATTGTTTTCATTTTTAGATGCAACAATAACGATGCATCTTAGAATTTTTGCTGCCAAATTTTTTTTTTTTTTTTAAAACGAATTTCAGTATTCGTCACTTTCGACTTCTACGCAATATCAGTCTTTTTTTTCTTCTAATCGTTTCCACACATAGAAGGTATTTTTTTTTTAACAGTATATTTTTTACCTGGGAGACAGGCAACAAAAATAGGGAAAAAGACCTGTCAAAATGTCAGTTTGTCTATTCAATTGTCTTACCAAGAAAGTTTTCTTTTATGTCAAAGTTCACTTTAAAAGTTCTCGTCAGTTAATAATTTTACAGTTTATTTTTTATGCCGAAAATTTCCGATGACAAATGTGACGAAATATTCCAGATTTTGAACAATGTTGCAAGGAAAAAAAAAATTTTTTTGCCTTTAATAATTAATATTTTTTCCTTTTTATGTCAGTTTATACATTTTTTTTTTTTTAGGTAGGCAACTTTGTGTGACTTCAGACAATGATAAACATGCAATATATTTGCTTTAAATTCAATTTTGATTTGGCCGGAAGTTTTTAAGTTATCGGAATTCCTAAAGTGTGTCTGTAAAACAACAAAACTTTGAAAACAAGGACTTCTTAAGTCTGTCATACACGCAATGTCAGAAAAGTACTGCAAAACAAGTATCTGGAATGTAAAAAAAAAATTCTATATTAGAAATTATAACGTAGCTTATTTTTTTAAGGACGTTATTAAAAAAACAAAACAAATGTGACTTTTTTGTGGGTGGGTGTTCAAATGAAAATTTTCAGTTACTGTAGTGTAAAATAAAAGTATAGTTGAATAGTTGTTTCTACTTTAAAATTAACAATGTGGGGGGGGGGGATTCGTTCTTCGTTGTTTTCTTTAAAATTTATGCTGCGAGTGTCTAATATTGGCATTCGTTAAGCCCCCAACTACAAGTGACACTCGTCGCGATTATACATATTTTTATTGGTTTTTATTTTTATTTTATATTTACAATGATCCACATTTTGGCCATTAAAAAAAAACACTCGCACACCCTATCATTTTTCTTTTTGTAGTTTTAGTATATTTTTTTATAGATTTTTTTAAAAATGTAACCTTAAAACTTTTTAAAAAGTTACAAGTTTACTTTAAGCTAAAAGTCAACTTAAAAAAGACAATGATAGGGAGGGAGTAAGGAGACGGACGGGCACTTAAAAATATGGCGACAAAAAAATAATCACATTTGATTTGTGTGTTTTAAACAAATTGTTTTTTTGAATTACTTTTGTTTTAAATAAGGATTTGTTACCTTGTAGAGATTTATGAATTCAGTGCCCGCTCCCGCGCTCGAATAACGCAAACCCACATAAAAAACTAAAGA